>PISX010005165.1:0-110739 GCA_004024625.1 Mellivora capensis | reverse complement strand
TTTTTAAGATTTTATTTATTTATTTGACAGAGAGAGAGAGATAGTGAGAGAGCACAAGCAGGGGGAGTGGCAGGCAGGCAGGCAGGTAGGCCAAGGGAAAGGGAGAAGCAGGCTCCCCGCCGAGCAAGGAGCCGGATGTGGGGCTCGATCCCAGGACCCTGGGATCATGACCTGAGCCAAAAGCAGAGGCTTTAACCCACTGAGCCACCCAGGCACCCTCACTAGTTTGTTTTTAAATAATAATACATTTTCATCAACTTCCTGGCTGAAATGTATATTAAATGTAATACAATAATGTGTTTCGGTTTGGAGTATTTAGTTTTTCCTTACACACGTCTTTGGAGCAAGCATTAGCATTTCTCATAAAGTTGTTGCTCCTTATTTTTTTAAAATGTGAAAATCTTTTCTGTCATTTGGGATTGCCTTTGGCAGGAATGTACACCACTACACAGTGCCCCCTGCTGATATTAAGGCCTACCTGCTTTGCCGATGCATAAATTAACTCAGACTTGTATCTCATTTTTCAATTGTTAGATTTTTATCAGGCTGTTTCCAAAATCCTCTGGACTTTGGTGTGAATAACGGACAGAATCAAAGGGACCCAACACTGAGTCTGATTGTGAATTCACAGAACAGGTGTCTGTCACAGCTTGTTTTGCTTTTTGCCTCTTGTTAGAGGCTGAGAATCATTATGGAAATGTTAGTTGAAAATGGAGGGCCAAAAAAAAAAAAGGCTTCTCTCTCACAAACAGAGCTTTTCTCAGAGGGTTTCTAGAACATCCTTTAAAATGGTTTTTAGAAATAGAATTATTACTGACTTTCTATTTTACCTTTTTGTCTTTTTCCCTCTAGTTTTTTAACTGAGATCTCTTACCGCTGCTGGTAGAGACTGACCTCAGGGTACTGAGAGATGTTGTTAGCCAGAGCATAGAAATACTGATAATCTGAAATTAGAAGCTGTGAGGGGGAAGCCTTGAACCAGCACACTTAGTAGGCACTCGTCGTAGTTTTTGTGGTTCAGTCCTGTCCTGTGGGCCATCGTTGAATCATGAATACCAGTGTGCCTGATGTTAGGGATTTATGGGCCATATAAACAAAGTGTTCAGTCTCGTGAAGAAGACAGATTGAGAAAGAAGTTAACACATGAGGGAGGCCAGAAGTCCAGTTGGCAAAGGAAAGGGGGAGAGTATCATAAACCGATGGTACAGTTAAGATTCGCTTACACACTTTACATAGAATTCACTTGGTTGTGTCTTGGAAGTCATTTTATGGCTTTTTACAAGACCAGTGCTCTAACCCCTGAGCTATGGAGCCTTTATGGCTTTTTAAAAAAGACTTTACCTTTGAGTTTGAGAAATCTTATGGTGTCGTGTTCTCATGAACTATCATGAAACTGTAGTTGGCAACTGCATAATGGGATTTGTGAGATGACCTGATTTCATTGATGTGTAATTATATATGAATTGAGTGCGTGCGCAGGATCCTTAGTTGTAGGAAAAGGAGTTTTCACTACTAGGCTTTAAGCCCCAGTTTTCCTAATGGATAACAAGGTAGAAGATGAGATTTAAGTGAGCACTACGTTGTCAATACAAAGTAAGTTCTGCAGTAGTCAGGCAGCCTCCCATTTAATCTGGTGCGGCTTCTGCGATGACAGGAAGAAAGACTTGTTACTCATTGACTCATCTGCTTTCATCCTTGATTTTTCAAAGACAGAATGCCATGGGTGCACCTTTTGGCACTGACTAGGAGTTTTTTTAGCCCATAAACATCAAGACATTACTGAATTAAAAAAAATAAGTTTTGAAATTAAATTCAGCAGGTATTTCTTGAATGTTTATTATGTGCCCCAAACTGCTTATTTGTTCCTGGGAGGGCACAGATAAAAAAAACATGGGACCCTGTGCCCTCAAGGAACTCCTAAACAAATAGCAGCTTGGTTTTTGTTTTGTGGCCTCATTGTCATTCCTAAATCTTAGTCTTACTTAGGATATATCAAAATGATGATCTCTTCCTTATTTGGTGTCATTGCCTTCAAAATACCGGAATTCTACTTCCCCAGAAGGTCATTCTAGGATCACTTTTAAAGCTTCTTTGGGAACTAGTGCTGTACACGTAATGCTTTCCTCTAGAATTGCTACAATTTTTATGTCAACACTGACAGTATTGGCAGTATTTTAAAGTTGGTGTTAGGACTAAAACCATCATGTCTACCAATTTTAAAAATTGGATTTACTATATTCATAGCATATCTTTAAAAAACAGACTAAGTTTTATCTGTCAAATGTATCATAGGATTTTGTTTTTCTTACATTCTAGGTACTCCTATCCATTCTTTGGTAGTGCGGCTCCCATTATGACTAATCCTCCCATAGAAGTTCGCAAAAACATGGAGGTTTTTCTTCCACAGTCTTACTGTGCATTTGATTTTGCAACTCTCCCTCATCAGCTGCAGGATACCTTCTTAAGGTAATGCGCATACGGTGCATGTGCTCTGAGGTCACTCTGGAAAATTGATATCCTGTTAGCAAGAGGAATTCCTAGAGTTTTAGACTCACAGCAGTCAGTGCATTTGAAAACCTAGAAATTAAAAAAAAAAGAAAAGAAAAGAAAACCTAGAAATAAATGTGCTAAGAAGGTCGGTGACGTTTGTCCTTCTGCTGTCAAGTTTTAATATAGTTACGGAGGCTCTTTATAGATTTTCGTATCTTATTTGTCTTGATTTGGATGGAAGACCTGTGTTAATACAGTCTGTGAGTAAAGAAGGAACTCTGAAAAGTAGTCTTTTTTCATAATATGTGAAGATAAATACGAGCAAGCTGTTTACTTTTTATTCTTGCTTCACCAGTAGACTGTAGTGTATTACTTGCTTTTTCTGATTTGTCATCTGTATAAAATGGAGGTGTTAATCCAGCTGTCTGAATTGGATTTGTGAAGAAAAGTGAGATCAGAAACGTCTTCTTACTTTCTCAGGGTATCGCCACTCAAATTTGCATATTAATTTAAAGAGAAGGAGGAAGAATAAAACAGAATAGTATTTGAAGGGTTTTCTTTATTGCCCAGAAAGAGATGTTGAAAATGTGATAGTACTTTGTTTGTTACCTATGGAATTGAGACTTTCTGATCCAGGTAACATACCGTCTCTGAATACATTCAGGAAACTCAAAGATGTCTGTGCCTTAGTTCAGAACTGATAGTTACGAACACTGGTTTCTCTCTTCCTTAGGATTCCATTGCTGGTTGAATTATGGCACAAGGATAAAATGAGTAAAGATTTACTTCTGGGGATCGCCAGAATCCAGCTTTCTAACGTCCTGTCTTCAGAAAAAACTCGCTTTTTAGGTTCCAGTGGTGAACAGTGTTGGCGTCAAACTTACAGTGAAAGTGTGCCTTTCATAGCCGCACAGGGGTAATGCATTTCCCAGAACTGGCCTTCCCTTGCCTTTTCTTCTCATTAGCTGGTTACAGCCTTGTCCTTTCCTCTCATTTTTGTTCTCATATGGGGGCTATATTCTCCTTTGCTCTCTAGCCCCCTGTAGCTTTCAGGTACCACCAGACCCTGTGATATTGTTAACATTCAGGCTCTTAAGTATTTCCTGCCCCCTCTTAAGCCTGACAGTTGTAAATGCTGGCTTTTTTTTTTTTTTTTTTTTTTGGTAAGTCAAGGTCAAATTTATGATGCATTGTTACATTGTCTTGTACTGGGAGTGACTTTTGTTCTACTTGACAATATTTCAACTTTTTTGCTTCAATTCTAATTTCTGAGAATGTTACAGATGTTTGGCACTTTGAGAAGAGTATTGCTTTTCTGCCCTGGGCTTTATTGCCACAGTGAAAAACGGAAGTTCACATGTTTTCCACAAAAGACATCTTTTGAGTGAGGTTTTTAAATTTAGCAACAGAAGTTTAAATAAACTTGAACATTATACATCACATACCTGGATTTTTGAAGCATAATTAGAATGTAGAAAGAAATCAGTCTCAGTAAAAAGCTGTGCTCCTAAAAGTAGTGTTGAAATCTCTTCCCTTACTCTTCGCTCTAGTCACTTGCAGGGAGTGAAGAGTTGAGTAAAACTTTGACTTATTTGGAGGATCTTGGAACAGGTATTTTACAATGTCAGATATTCTGCTGAACTGAAAACTCTTAAAAATACCATTCTTGGGGCGCCTGGGTGGCTCAATTGGTTAAGTGTCTGCCTTCGACTCAGGTCATGATCCGGGAATCCTGGGGTGGAGCCCTGCGTCGGGCTTCTTGCTCAGCGGGGAGCCTGCTGCTCCCTCTCACACTACCCCTGCTTGTGTTCCTTCTCTGGCTCTGTCAAATAAACAAAATTTTTTTTCAAGAGATTTTATTTATTTATTTATTTGACAGGGAGAGAGCACAAATAGGCAGAGAGGCAGGCAGAAAGAGAGGGGGAACCAGGCTCCACGCTGAGCAGAGAGCCCGATACAGGGCTCGATCCCAGGACCCTGAGATCATGACCTGAGCTGAAGGCAGAGGCTTAAGCCACTGAGCCACCCACGCATCCCAAATAAACAAAATCTTAAAAAACAAAAAACAAAACATTTTTGGTCACATAAGTAGAGAATCATGAAAATGAGATCATTACTAGTTTTAAGTCTGTGGGTTATAGACATTAATTTTTATTGCCCTGCTCTGACAGAAAAGTTTTAGGACACTTAGGTAAGACAGTGCTTCATTTTGCTTTATTCATGTCTTCTAAAGGCTCTGAGATTGGAAGAAAATGTAAAAATTGATCATTAAGGGTTTGCATGTGTGGATTCCATTCACTGAAGTTGTGTTTGACCAAGGATTTATGGAACAGATAGATTTAGACAAAGCTACATTTCTTGTAGCCAAGATTGCATTCTCCTCTAACAGTTTTATAAATGCTTCTAGTAGTTCTCTGATAGAGAAATCCTCATTGTAATAATTACATATAATTAACCAATTTTCAGGAATTATCCTGAAGCAACACTCACATCCAGTAAAAGATTTATTTACAAGTGCTTCGTCCAAGGGAAAAGGTAGAATAAGAATTCAAAATAATCTTTATATAATCAAGATGAGGGAAATTGTTTTTTTCTTAATTTTACTATATAAATTCATTAGGATGTTGTATAGGTATTAAAGCATACATTGAGTTAATGTTCATGACCTCAGAAAAGTGCTCCAGGTGGACATGGAGAGACGGACAGAGTGGTCTGATCTTAACATGCATGAGTGCATGTCCCTGTGCACATACAGAAAACGGAAGAGAGGAAGGAAATAAAAGCTCAGTAATGATTACCTACCGGCATTAGGTTTTTACATTTTTCCACATCTACAGTGTTAGAGGTCATTTTTTAATAATTGTGGGTATGTGCTAATTAGAGTGTTTATGCTCAAGTACGATCCTGTATGTGGAAGGTCTTGATTGAAGCCTAGAGAACTTACTGCAGTTGGAGTAGCGAGAGTGCCAGGTTTAAGAACTGTGACCGAGTCACTGTATAGCATTAGGGAAATAAAAGAAGAAATAAGGGGAAAGGGTTTCCATGAATTTTAAGATATTTCTGATCCATCTGTAGGTCAAACAACAGGATAATGGATCTTTCTTACACAGTAACTCTCGAAGATTATGGACTCGTAAAAATGCGTGAGATCCTTGTCTCTGATTCATCTCAGGTCAGTATCCCTGAAAATGAAACCTGACTCCTCACAGTGGATCTCTTGCACTGCAGGTGTGAGCGTGTGAGTTTCATTTCATTTTCGTTCCCATGTCAGGGTTTATCTGCTGTGCAACAGAAGCCACCTTCCGTTCCTCCAGCACCTTGTCCTTCAGAAGTCCAGACAGAGCCTCGAGAAACCTTAGAATACAAAGCTGCTCTGGAGCTGGAAATGTGGAAAGAGATGCAAGAAGACATTTTTGAAAATCAGGTGACTTTATCTACTGACTACATTGCTTTTCTTCTCCATAAGGCTTTTCTCCCTCTGTCCATTGGGTACCCTACCCAGTCCCTTTGAATATCCAGAGTGCTTTACTCTTACAGAAAAACAATAAAAAAGTACTCCATAAATGACAGCTGGACAGAAGCCACGCAGAAGAATTCCCTTAAACTTTCTCCATGACTCTGGGGCAGAATTCGGACTGAAGGTTAGAAGGCAAAGATTGAATACTTGAACGTTTCTTTTAGTTTCAGGCCCTCATGGAGCATTTCCTCCTGGACCTGGAATCATCCTTCTGGAAACAAGAGAGTTAGCGAACAGGTCTTATGTTAGCTTTACTCTCATGTTGGCGTTCCTTGCCTCCGGTCTTCCCTTTGTTTGGTTTAGGAATAAAAGAGAATCCCGAAAGAAAGAACAGTATTATTCCTTTACTACAGAACAACTGATTTGTGTGTTGGAAATACTGACGTGTTTGCTGTGACTGTTTTGTCTTCCTCTTGTAGCTAAAGCAGAAGGAATTGGCTCATATGCAGGCTCTTGCAGAGGAATGGAAGAAAAGAGACCGAGAGAGAGAATCGCTTGTAAAGAAAAAGGTAATCACATTTGTAGACCTCAAAGGTGGAAAGGGAACTATTAACGACAGTATCTGCTACATGCATTAAAGAAGATCTGGAATATTGAAGTTACAGTGGTTGTACATTGGCTTGGGTAAAGTGGATGAATGGGTCAGGAGTAGAAGGAAGGCCTTTCTCTTAAGCTGTTTGGTGCTTTTTCGATTTTGAACCCTGCAAGTGTATTATTCTTTCAAAAAATGAATACTCTAGGAAAAAAGCCTACTTCTGTATGAAAAAAGAAAAGACATTGAAGTACATATAAATGTTATAATTTGGTAATAAAAAAACATAAAAAGCTTAGAAGCCCTTTTAAAGAATTTAATTCTGGAAAAAATGACATCTTTAAAAAGAAAATGAGACCATCTGATCTTACTCCAGAAAGCAGAAGTTCAGTACTTACCTATTCACACTCAAGTTATTGTGTAAAACAAAAACCCTGAAAATTAGACGTGTTGGGACGCCTGGGTGGCTCAGTTGGTTAGGCGGCTGCCTTCGGCTCAGGTCGTGATCCCAGCGTCCTGGGATCGAGTCCCACATCGGGCTCCTTGCTCGGCGGGGAGCGTGCTTCTCCCTCTGCCTCTGCCTGCCACTCTGTCTGCCTGTGCTCACTCGCTCTCTCTCCCTGTCTCTCTGACAAATAAATTAAAAAAAAAAACTTGTTGCAAATACTGAAATTTAACTTTTGTATTAGTGGTTAATGATGTATCTATAAATGGGAGAAGACACCAATGGCAGGATGGTTTGCTACACTTGACCAGGAGACAGGAACAGGGTATGGACTAGAATGTTTTTGGAAGTTATTTTCTTCTCTGACTTCAACCATTTTTTAATGGGTAATTATTGACATGCTTGGGGTTTGTTATTTTATTATTTTTTTATATGCTTGGGTTTAAATCTACTTTTTTCGCTCTTGGTTTTCCATTTGTTCCATCTTAGCTTTTTTTTTGTCTTCTGCTTTTTTTGGATTTATTGACCTTTTTATGATCCCATTTTATTTTTACTATTACCTTATTAGCTGTCTCTCTGTTTTTCTGCCTTTTCTTTCCCCCCGTGGTTGCTTTAAGGTTTAAAATATGTAGCTTTAATTTATCACAGTATGCTTCCGAGTGCTGTTAGACCACTGCATGTGTGGTATAAGAGGCTTACAACAGTACGTGTTCAGCGTATGTCCTCTGTGTTGTTACCATCATAGATTTTTGCTTTTACATGTATTACCCTAAAATATATTTTTGCTTTAAAGAGTTAGTGTTTTTAATGAAGTAAAACTCTGAGGCAGTAGTCCTTCTTTATTACCCAAATACATAACATTTCTTGGAGTATGGGTCTGATGGCAATAAATGCTGTCAGCTTTTGTGTGAGGAAGGGTTTCTCTCCCTCATTTTGGAATAAATATATTTTCATTGGGTATAGAATTCTCAGTTCACAATTTTTTTGTTTCAGTCTTGAAAGCTGTTTCATTTGTGTTTTGGCTTGTGTTGTTTCTGATGGAAAGTCCGCTGGCCTTTTTACCATGGCCCTCTATTTGTCATGTCTCGTTTTTTTCTCTGAACTGCTTTTAAGCTTTTTTCCTTTCCACTAGTTTTCAGCATTATGATTTTGATGGGCCTTGCGGTTCTGTGTGTGTGTGTGTGTGTGTGTGTGTGTCTGTGTTCACCCTCCTTGGAGACTTGTGAGTTCCTTGATTATAGCATTTCATCAAGTTTGAAACAGTCTGGGTTTTTATTGTTTAAAATTTTTTCCTGTGTCTCTTTCTCCTCCTGTGTTTGGGTTGCAATGTACATGTATCTGAGATTGCTTGATACTGTCCTAGTAAGAAGTTCATTATTTTTTTAAGTTGTTTTTTCTTCTCGGTGCTTCATTTTGGGTGTTTTTTGGAGCTGGGACTTCAGGTTCAACTGTCTTTTCTTCTGAAGGGTCTAAATTACCCTGAACCTAATTGAGCATAATTTTTCATTTCATATACTGCACTTTTCATCTTTGAAAGGTCCATTGAGACCTTTTCCTTTTTTTTTTTTTTAAACATAGTCCACTTTCCTCATGGTCGTGTTTTCCTTTTCAGTATCTACAATATTTTTATAATACACTATCTACTTGTTCCAATATCTGTATCATTTTGAGGTCCCTTTTTTGTTGTTTTTTTTACCTGGTCATAGGTTACATTTTTCTCCTTATCACACTGGATAATTTTTTGTTAGATACCAGAAATTGTGAACTTTATGTTGTCAGTTGATGGATCTCATTGTGACGTGATGTTACTTGGGATGAGTTGGATCCTTTAAGTTTAGTTTGGCTAGGGTGAGTTGAGAATACCCCATACTGCTTGGGCTCCTGGTATGTAGATGCCTGGTGTGTCACAGCATCTCTCCCCTCGGACAGGTAGGAACACACTCTCCTCTCAGACCTGTCCGAGCTCTGGGAATGCTTCATCCTACAGCTTTCCATTGATAATGTCCCAGCCTTGCGGGGTTGCAAACTACTCTGCACGTCTCGTGCTCACTCTCTCTGCGTCTCCCTCCTCCCTCACGAACTTGACTCACCTCTGTCTCTTCAGTCACCTATTTGTTGCCTCAACTCAGCCAGATTGTGAGTCTCTGCTGGGTCCCCCCTTCTCTGAGCTAGTGTCTGGAAAATGCCTGTAATAAGTGCACTAGAGTTCCTATTAGGGCCTCATTTGTTTCTGCTCTGTCAGGGATGATAGTCCTGGGCAGCCCATTCTTTAGTGTGTGAAAGCAGTTTTTTTTGTGTGGGTTGTTCAAGTTGTGTTTGGGGGAGGTCAGGGCAGTTAGTCTTCAGTGAGTAGACTGAGCAGAAGGTCCCCAAGCCTTTAACTTTAAAGTAATTGAACTTTATCTCCCTTAATTCTCAACCATTAAAAATGTGAAAAACCTGGGGCGCCTGGGTGGCTCAGTGGGTTAAAGCCTCTGCCTTCAGCTCAGGTCATGATCCCAGGGTCCTGGGATCGAGCCCCACATCGGGCTCTCTGCCCAGTATGCTTCCTCCTCTCTCTCTGCCTGCTTCTCTGCCTACTTGTGATCTCTATCAAATAAATAAATAAATCTTTTAAAACATGTGAAAAACCAGTGAGTTATAAGAAAAAGAAAATAGGACTACTCTAAAGCATCTGTTCTTTAATATGCAAATAACCAAAATTAAAAAGTTAAAGGCCCTCACACAAACTTTCTAGTATGTGTGTATTTGTATTAAATACGACTTTTATATTAAGTAGCATTTATAGTTCTCAAGTATCCTTTATGAATTGCATCTGAGTGAGCCATAAAATATTTAAAGTTTTTGAATTTTTCATTTAGCTTTTAAGGCAAGATGAGTTTATTGGTTTTTTTGTTTGTTTTTTTGTTTTTAATTTTTTTTTTAAGATTTTATTTATTTATTTGACAGACAGAGATCACAAGTAGGCAGAGAGGCAGGCAGAGAGTGAGGGGGAAGCAGGCTCCCCGCTGAGCAGAGAGCCCGATGCGGGGCTCGATCCCAGGACCCTGGGATCATGACCTGAGCCGAAGGCAGAGGCTTTAACCCACTGAACCACCCAGGTGCCCCTTTTGTTTTTAATTTTTAAAGGTTTTTTATTTATTTATTTGATAGAGAGAGCGATCACAAACAGGAAGACAGGCAAGCAGAGAGAGAGAGGGAAGCAGGCTCCCCGCTGAGTGGAGAGCCTGATGTGGGGCTTGATCCCAGGACCCTGAGATCATGACCTGAGCTGAAGGCAGAGGCTTTAACCCACTGAGCCACCCAGGTGCCCCAAGATGAGTTTATTGTTGAACCATTTTTTAAATGCTGTTGAAGAGTTTTCCAGGGTTGAGGTTTGCAAAAGTCAAATCTTGAAACATTTTTTAGTTAATAATTTTGACAAATCCATCTTGTGCCCTAATTGAGCTTTCTAGTGCCAGAAAAAAAAAAAAAAGAAAGAAAAGAAAAAGAAAAATCAGTTTTTATGTAATGAATTGAAAAAAAGTCATTTTTGGTTGGTTGTAATTTTGATTTTTAATCTTCTCACTTGGCTTCCCATATATACAATTTCTCCTACCATTTCAGCTTGAATTGACAAGCTTCTGACTAGTTAGAGCTCTGCTCAGAAAATGGAATATGATATTTGTCTAATAAGTGGCTGAGCTGTTTATTTGAATTAGTCCCGTCAAAAAGTACTCTGGATGTTGCCCTTATATTTCGACTGAAATACAATGGACAGTAACAAGTCATCTAGTGTAGGGTGTGTTCCATCTTGCAAGAATATGGTCAACTAGGATGAGATCTGTTTTCTAAAACTTGAAAATTACTGTAAAATTGAGTCCATGGGGGAGAAAAAAACAATTTTTTCCTCAGTAGGATGAAACCTTTTCAAGCTGAATTCTCTGAGAATCTCACTGTACTGTTTTCAGGTCTAAAATGTATGAGCCTTTTCTGTTCATTTATTTTCACTTTATTTACCTGTTTTCTTCAATGTATAACTCTTTCAATACTTAGAAAGTTCATCTGAAGGAGTCTGGGTAATATTGGTGGAACATACTATGCAGTCATTTAAATTTCTTCTTATTTCTGCTCTTTGGCACAAAATAACTAGTTAATAGTAAAATGGAACTCATCTGCTTATTATGAGGAGCTTCCATCTTGCCTTCACAAAAAGATGCTAACTAGCTAATAGCCCACCAATTCAGTATGTAGTGGTGAAGGAGTATAGGTAGTAAATAAAACTACATGGAGTCAGATCTGCAAGACACCAGTATTTCATAATAATAAATTAATATTTTAAGCTTATAATAGGCGTCTAATGGTATATATATCCTTGTGGGTGATTGGGTGATTGGGTTTATTAGTCTATCAGTTAATGTCTTGTGGTCATCTTCTGGGACCATTTTGGAGGGATTATTTTGTTCCCTGAGAAGGAGCAGATTTGTTTTAGTGGAGATTTTTCTGTTTGATAAGATAATTTATTATTCTCTGGAGTTATACGTAAACTTTCCCCCCCAAATAAATGAAGGGTTAGTTAACCTTGAAACAGATAATATAATGACCTATCTACCATCCACTTGGGGCCTTGAGGCTTTGTGGGAAAAGTGAAATATACCAAATCTTTATTTCCAGAATCCAGTGTATTGCTAAAGACCTGGTTGTACAGACTGATAAGCTAAACCCAGTGATTGTTAAGTAATGAATGTGTCTTAAACTAATGTATGAGTATGATACTCTGGTCCTTTCCTGCCTTCTACATAAGTTGGTTGCGTGAGTCTTCTCTGCATGAGTTCCCATCAGATAGCTAAAGATCGCTATCGTGTACCCACAAGGAAGGAAGACCTCAGTTCTACATAAGGGAATAATGTGAGGAAGTGTTTAATGGATAAGATAATGCTTTCACTTTGGTACAGATTAGTATTGGTACAGATACTACTAGGTGGACTCAAGGGACATTCCAAACAAGTTTGAAATCGGCTTGGTGTTAAAGAAAACTGTATGTAGTTTGATGTGGGAAGGAGGGAGGAGAGGGTATGTCTCAAAAAATAAGGTATAGAGAGGTTTATGGAATATAAATTCTCTTCTGTTCCATAATAAGGAGGTTATACTTGATACTGCAGACTTTCTCAGCCAGGGTTTCCTGAGAGAATTAAGGCCTAATGCCTACCAGCATCCAAGGTCGCTGATGGATTAACTTTAGCCTGTGCTTCTACGTGTTGGTAGAGTTGTGTGCCATTTTAAGAGGAGACAGAGAAAATAATTACTTGAATCGTTTGTTATGTTCTGTGGTTCAGCTGGTAACCCAGCTTGGGAAAGGTAGAAATTTGAGAAACTTCCTTTTTTTAATGAAGACTTTTATGTAAGAGAAGGAGGAAATGAGATTTTCATTTTCAGACTGTTATTCTGGTGGAAGTAGAGTGGACAGAGAGTGGAGGAGGGTGAAGCTCAAGTCAGGAAGACCAGGCAGGCAATAATAGATATAAAAGGAGATGAAGGCTCCAAAGTCAGAGCAGTGATAAGGTGGTGGAGAAAAGCGGAATGGGGGTTAAAGAAAAGGCATTAACGAGGTTTACGATCTGAAGGCTTAAGGAGTACTCACGGCTACCCTCCACTCCTCCTGCTTTCCCTGATGACTCTGTTCCCTCTCCAGAACAATTCGCAACCAACCCTCCCTCATCCTCACCCAGTTTGATCTTGCCCTTTCTAAAACACTTCTCTGCTTGACCTCTCCTCCTGTTCTACTGAATTCACCCGTCTCCCTTTCCCCACTTTCGTGCTGGGTCATTTTTTCCCTTCAGCCTCTGCTGGGTTTATTGGCTTGCGCCAAGGCCCAGTCCTTGAATCTCTTTTCTGTTTTTACATTTCTTCAGGTGTTGTCATCCACTTTCTTACTGTCCTATAAAGTTAGGTACAAGTGTGCGTAGTATACATAATACACATGTGTTATATAGAACATTTCTCTGCTTGCACCCCCCGCATCTTCCCTGGACTCTGCACTTGGCTGTTGACACTGTCCATTGACGGTCTCATAAGCAACTCAAACGTAACCTGCCTAAAAACAAGCTCTGTATCTCCCTCCTGTATAAGTTTGTTCCTGTTGATTCCACCTCTTAATAAATGGTGACACCTTTTACTCCGCTCCTCAGGCTACAGGCAAGTTATCTTTGACTCTGATTCCACATCTAGTTTATTAGCAAATCCTCGTGGCTCCACGTTGAATATGTATCCTGGAAACAAACCACTTTGAGCTCCCTCCTCTATGACTTTGTGTCTCACAGATGACTAGTTACTTCTTAACTCAGTATCCCTTCCTCTTTCCTGACCCCAGTAGCTCACTTCTGGTACCAGAAATCAGATGATGCACTCCTTGGCTTAAAAACCTGCCATGCTCCTCCTGGCACATAGAGTAAACCTCCCATGGTTTACTGGGTCCTACAGGGCCTCAAGGCCTTAAAGTGATCCAACTTCTGGCTTCCTCTGTGACCTCATTTCTGTCAGCCTGCTGTTACAGTTTGTTCTTAACAACCTGGCCTTCCCCCACCTCAGGATCTATGGGATGTCCTTTTGTTAGAAGTACTTTCTGGTTCAGGATAATCTTTCCAAAATATGCCTTCTTCCTTTGCTCCTTACCACTAACTAGACACTCATTCTGCTTATTTTTATCCTGGCATTTACTTCAGATTACATTAAATATCCACTTCCTTGTTCATAGTTGGGTCTTCCCTCAGAATATAAGAACCATAGGACTTTATTTTACCCACGCCTGCTAGGTTGGCATAAAAACTTGTTATTTAAATGATGGTAATTTCCAGTTTTTAAACATTTTTGAGTTTGAGATATCTAGGGAGTAATGGCATATGCAGCAGATCCTTGGGCTTCGAGGTCTGACTCTCTGGAGTGAGTTTTGCCTTGGCAGTCTGGATTTGGGAGTTCTTCATAAACGTGATGGTAGGTGCCTCAGGTCATCTGTAGAAGTCATGTAGCAGGAAAGGACACCTCCTGAGACAGAGCTCTGGGAACTCACGCATTTGCGTTGCCAGGGGCAGAACATTGGAATTCTGACTCACCATCCTGTTTCCCTGTCTCTATATGACTTTATAAGGAGGTAGGGCACACTTAGTTGTTTTTTGTGTTTGTTTTCTTTTGTTTTTTAAATAAACCAAAAGTAGGTGGTAGAATTAACAGAATTCTTATGTAAGTGATCATGATTGGTTGGTATGTCGGGCCTAAGTCACTGAAATAAAGTTTAATGAGGACAGATGTCAAATTCTATAGTCACAGCAGTCTTCTGGACAATAGGTGTGTGGGTATAGTTATCCCAGGTTTAAAAACAAAAGCCTTGGGGGAATTTCTCCGACATAGCAAATGGCGTGATTAGGATCCTGAAATAGCACTTGTGAGTTTAGACCAAGTTAATGTACTTTCTGTTCCTGTCGCTGGCAGGAAACATTCTTTGGCTTCTGAAGTAGTGAGATCACATCGGGTACCACATTTTTTAAAAAAGACCTGGTCTACAATCTAGACTCTAGATTAAATCCAAGATACTAGATGTGAAAATGGTAATATGTGAATAATTGCTAAAACTTGTGTTTATCTTGAAGAAAAAAGACTAAGAGGATATATGATGGCTATCACCAGATTCAAATACATGAAGACAGATATTTTTTTTTTCTAAGGAGTACAAGTAAGGTTCGGGAGAATAAAACTGAGGTCCTGTTGACTATGGGAAAAAGATTAATATCTGGCCTGGGCTTTGGAGACTAATTGGTGAGGATAGAAAAATTGGTTCAGAAAGTCCTAGTAAAAATGATCAGTTAGAAATGAAGGCCAGGAAACTGTCAAGACCTCTTACTGTGAATGGGACTCGTAGCAGGACTGCAGGCCTACGGCAGCCAGGGTACAAGGCTAATCATGAGGTCAGAAGTAATCACGAGGTCAGTTATTGGAACTGCAGGGAAGAGTCGGATCTGAACCATGAGGAGGGTGGACTTGAAACTGACGAGCTGACCTAGCAACAGAAGTAGTTCTAGGGAAGGAGCATAAGTGATGAAGGGGGCATCAGAGGAATACTGGCGTAGTGACCAAGGCAGATTTTTAAGGAGCTGGATGTTGACTGAACATAGGATTTTACTGGCAGTCTAATTGTCCAGTGGGAGAACGAGCTTCCTCAGGAAACTGAATGTCTCTAGAGATAGCCAAGCAGAAGCTAGAGGGGTTTCCTTCCTTAGAGTACTAGCAAGAATTTCTGCTTTGAATTGGTGGATGTAATTCATGATTTTCCTGTTCCCACATCATATGTTTCAGTATGTTAAAATGTATGCAGCATTGACTTTGTTCATGTTTTGAATTGGGGGAAAAGGTAATTTTTCTTTTATTGTACTGTAGGTGGCTGAATATACTGTTCTAGAAGGAAAACTTCAAAGAACCCTAATTGACTTAGAGAAGCGAGAGCAGCAGCTTGTCCTTGCAGAATCAGAGGTAACTGTATTCCTGTCTTATGTCTTCATTTTCCAGAATCTGCACTCTAGGTACATGCTATTACTTTTCCTTTATGTTCGTACAAAATCCATTTCATGGAAATGGTCTTGTAGGCATGATGGAGAAAAGTGCTATTTAATAATAGGTCCGAATGGGAGGAGTAGATAACGAAGTATTTATCAGAAATGTTAATTGTTACTTAGCCAGCTTTGGCTGACGTCTGCAATGGTAGAGACTTTTGGCGAGGTTTCCCACATAGAGAAAATGTAGTACAAGCTCGGTGGCCCAGCCGTCTGCCCTTGTTCTCAGTAAGAAGGGAATACCCCTCTTTGTTGACCATTAAAGGTTAGCTCCAAAGGATGGATGAAAACTTCTGTTAGTGCTATGCCTACCTAGCCATTTTGTTAGGTCTTACTGAATTTTACCCAAAATATTTATTTAAATTACTACAGAAGTTTCAAAATAATTAGAATTTCTTCCACATTAAATTTATATGCCCCTTCTCTAACCACACGTGTTTCTCAAAATTTTTCTCAGCATATCTCCCTGACTTTGTCCTCATATATTTTCTGGAATTTCTAAAATAATTTGGAAACTGATATATTTCAGGTCAAACATCAATACTAAGGCTGAGTCACCTTCTGTGTTACCAGGCAGAATGTTTGTTTTCTGTGGGCTCCACGTTTTGCTAGGATTTGCCCGCAAATCAACACCTGAGTTGAGATTGAACGTTAGCTGCTTAACTGACTGAGCCACCCAGGTGGCCCCATTTGTTTGTTTGTTTTAAGATTTTATTTATTTGACACAGAGAGAGATCACAAGTAGGCAGAGAGGCAGGCAGAGAGAGAGAGAGAGAGGGAAGCAGGCTCCCTGCTGAGCGGAGAACCCGATGCAGGACTTGATCCCAGGACCCTGAGATCATGACCTGACCCGAAGGTGGAGGCTTAACCCACTGAGCCACCCACGTGCCCTGTTTTTTAAAGATTTTTTATTTATTTGATAAAGAGTGTGTGCAAGTAGGAAAACGGGTAGAGGAAGAGGAAGAAAGAATCTTAGACTGAGTCAGATGCTTAACCAATTGAGCCACCCAGGCACCCTCAGAATATAAGAAATTGCTAAAGAAGAAAAGAAACTTGGGCATATTTGCTTAGGTAATACAGTGAGTTTTATTCAAATAGGAATTTTAAGTGATTAGGGCCTTTTCAGTTGAATTTTTTGCAAGTCATGTATGGAGTTTTAGAGGTACTTTTTATATTAGAATTAAGTGATGATGGATTAAAATGTAGCATTTCAGTATGTTTAAACATTAATTCTAATAATGGAAAAGGACATGGAGATAAGTTTGTACATATTCTGAACATTGTATATAAGGATGAGAGACTACTGGACAGTGTCATGTAGCCCAGAGCAGGCCAACCTCTGACAGATGCATCTGTTGTCAGGTTCAAAGAGAAAGAAAGGAACTGAAATTAGAACGTGAACGGAACCTGCAAGAACTTCAGGACTCTATCCGGAGATCCAAGGAGGATTGCGTTCATCAAGTCGAACTCGAGAGGTTGAAGATGAGACAGCTCGAAGAGGAGAAACTCCGACTGCAGCAGCAGGTGAGAGCAGCACTCAGAGCTCAGCTGTAGTCGCTGAAAAGTTCGAAAGCTACACCGGAAATCCAACTGTAGATCATATTGATTACGGCAGGATTCAGATGGACTTGAAGTCAGAGCTTGTCTTCCAAAATCAAAGCGAAAGATGACACTGGGATAATGTTCCTTCCTTTACCATTATTGACATGAGAAGGAACTAAATTTCACTCCAGATTGTTACTTCTGGTAAATGTCATGGGGGCCAGTACATTGTTCATGTGCCCCTGGACCCGGTTCAGTTGCGAGCCAGGCTTGGGGAGCAAACAGTCCGTGCTCCGTCGCCGTACACTCCTCTGCGGCCCAGGTGCCGCGAAGCCACCTCTCCTCCGACTCCTGTCCTCTGACTCACACTTCCTCGCGGCTTCCTCGCTGTCGTCCTGGTGTTTGTGTGTTGTCTTCCCTCACCCTGCGCACCAGTGGTCTTCCTGGTCTGCCTCTACTTTGCTGGAGGGGCTGCTTTGGCCCTCCAGCTCCTCTGTGGGCTTCTTTTCCCTTATTCTAGCCGGTCAATGTCGGACGTCCTCCCGGCCCAGGCCTCGGTTGGTACTGAACAGTCTTACTCGTGCCTGTGGCTTCAGAGACACTGTGCACCTCTAGGACTTTCACATTTATATCCCAGCCCTTTCCTTTGCATTCCAGAACCATATATCTAATCGCCCTTTGGCCTCTGTACTTGTATCTCTTAAAAGCATGGGAAACCCACCCTCATGCCCCTGTCCATACACTGCAGTCACGGACTCCTCTGCTCTGCTCTCACAATGCAGCCATTGTGGTAATTTTGAAACTTGGGAAGCCTGACCCCCTCCACTGACATCCTCCAGTGTCCTCTTACTGCTCTGAGGATACAGATCAGAGTGATTACCTTGCCCTACAAACCTCTGCATCACTGGGGACCCAGACTACCTCTGTCACCGCTTCTCCCAGGCCTTTACCTCTGCTGGAGGCTCTCCGGCCACACTGGGTGTCCTTCGGTCTTCAGGCCAACTGTGCTTGCCTTCCCCAGAGCATCTCGGTGTCTGCTACTTCTCTCAGCCTCGTGAGCTACACTCCTCCTTGGGTTTATAGCCCACTTCCCCAGAGCCATCTTCCCTGACCCTTTTTCTCCAAGTCTCGGTCAAGTTCTTATTAGATGTTAGAGCAGTTTGTTTTTATTTTCATTAGCATGATAATTTGATGCGGGTCAAATGATTAGCTCCATAAAATTCTTTGGGTTTGTATCTGTATGCCTGGAGTCCAGCCAGTCTTCAGAACATAATAGGGGCTTAATATTTGCTGAAAAAAAGCAGGATCAAGCTGTTAAAAATTAAGCTTCTCTTTCTTCAAAAATGTCAGCATAGATTAGATATGCACGGTGAATGCCTCCAGACTTCTTTGGTAAATTCTGGCATGAAGAATAGTTTCCACAGGTGTTCAGGGCCAGTTAAAGTCCCATTTTTTTAGGCAATTGTAAATACAAATGTGATTGTTATAGAGGCCTCACTTAAAATATAAAAGGGTTATATAAGTGGGCAGTTGTGACTAGGATTCACAGGTAGTGCTTCTCTTCTTCCACTTTGTAGGAAGATTGAGGCTTCTAATGTGTATTAGACTCATCAGGGGATCTTTTTAAAAAAACCATTCCTGGGGTGCCTGCGTGGCTCAGTGGGTTAAAGCCTCTGCCTTTGGCTCAGCTCATGATCTCAGGGTCTTGGGATTGAGCCCCACGTCGGGCTCTCTGCTCGGCAGGGAGCCTGCTTCCTCCTCTCTCTCTGCCTGCCTCTCTGTCTACTTGTGATCTCTGTCTGTCAAATAAAATCTTAAAAAAAAATAAAAATAAAAAAACCACTCCTACCTTGTCCCAGACTGATGTAATTAGCTCACATATTTGTGGGAAGAACCCTTCTGGCACAAACTGGTATTTTGGAAAAATTACCCCAAGCACTCCCCTAAAACATAGTCTGAGACCTGGGGCAAATCTAGCGGGGAAGTGGGGAGGGAGCTGTGGGGCAGCACACGTGTCTGGGAGCTGAGCCTTACCTGGGAACATTTCACAGTTCATATAAAAGAAAACATGCTAGGCCCTGATTCAGAACCAGGTTCCATATACTCAACACACAGTTCTAGCGAGACAGGTAGAAAGGACAAAAAGACACCCTGTCAGTGAAAGGTGGTCAAGTGTCTGTGTGCCTCTAGAGAAAAGCAAGTCGCACAACTCAGTCTGTGTTTAGGGACCACTTAGTACAAGAGAAAGAGGCCCTTATGCCTCATAGCTTACTTTTGTACAACCTGATTGGAGCCACAGTAATTGTTTATGATGAGGTCTCTGAATGCTGAAAAAAATAACAAATATCAAGTCCGTTAGCTTTTGTTTAAAACAGAAATAAGTGTGATGGAGATGCTTGAGAAAGGTTCAAGTTTAAAAATGAAAGTTCAGATATGCAGAGGTAAACTTCAGTCATATGAAGAATTTTCAGGTAACAGAATACCTTAATACCTAAAGATGCTAGATAAATCCTAATTAGAACGATTTGTATTGACTGGCATGAAATAAGAATTTGTTATTGATAATTGAAGTTCCATTTCTGTCACGGGTTTTTTCAGTATTTCAAATTCAGTTAAGTCTTATGTCTTAGTGAGAAGATAAATGGGTTTATCTAATGATTGGTAGTCACAGTGGGACATGTTTTTGGAAGGCATCTTTAACAGTGCTTGTTTTCATTTCATTAAAAAAACCCTAGATCAAATAAACATTTTTATATCCTGTTTTTTAGGGGGGTGGGGGTTGGTAGTTCTGAAACTGTTCATAGGGGAGTTATATATAGATTTGAGTCAAGGTGGTCTTGCTTTTTTAATTTAACAAAGTATTTGCCTGCTCTCCTCAGAGCATTATTCTAGGGGATGAAGACATTCAATGCTACTCAGGTCTCTGCTATTTCCCGGCCCACAAAACTGAAGGGATTGGGGCAAATCATCTTGAAATGACTTGAGTTGTAATAGTATTTGAATTACGAAGTTCTTATAACTTCAAATAATAAGTAAAATAAATGCTACACTAAAAGTTTATGTTTTCATCCATAATTAGCTGGTGTATATATATATATATATACACACACATATATATATATATATATATATATAGTACAAAATGTTTGTACATGTTCCCTCCTAGTAGTATTGGTATTTTTGTAAAGTGAATTTCACTTGCCATCTAAAATTTACCAAAAATGTTCTGGTGATACTGGTTTTATAACAAATTTCATACCTTTTTTTTTCTAAGATTTTATTTATTTATTTGTCAGAGAGAGTGAGCGCAGGTAGACAGAGTGGCAGGCAGAGGCAGAGGGAAAAGCAGGCTCCCTGCTGAGCAAGGAGCCTGATGCGGGGCTCAATCCCAGGATGCTGGGATCATGACCTGAGCCGAAGGCAGCCGCTTAACCAACTGAGCCACCTAGGCGTCTCTTAACAAATTTCATACTTTTTTTTTTTTTTTAAGATTTTATTTTTTATTTGAGAGAGAGCATGAGCGAGGAGAAGGTCAGAGGGAGAAGCAGACTCCCCGCGGAGCTGGGAGCCCGATGCGGGACTTGATCCCGGGACTCCGGGATCATGACCTGAGCCGAAGGCGGTCGTCCAACCAACTGAGCCACCCAGGTGTCCCCAATTTCATATTCTTAAAAAGTTTTTGTATGTTAATTTTCTTCGTTATACTTTAGGGATTTCCTAAATTTTCTGCTATAAACATGTTTTAGCATAAGGGAAAAATGACACTGTTGAATTCGGCAGTATTAGCATACTGGGTTTTTGTTTTTGTTTTTGTTTTTTAAATTTATTTGACAGACTGAGATCACAAGTAGGCAGAGAGGCAGGCAGAGAGAGAAGGGGAAGCAGGCTCCCTGCTGAGCAGAGAGCCCGATGCAGGGCTCGATCCCAGGACCCTGAGATCATGACCTAAGCTGAAGGCAGAGGCTTTAACTCACTGAGCCACCCAGGCGCCCCATAGCATACTGGTATTTTTTAATGGCTGTACTTTTTCCTTTGTTAAATACAGTTTAATGATGCTGAAAATAAGTACAAGATTTTGGAAAAAGAGTTTCTTCAGTTCAAGGATCAGCAAAGCAACAAACCAGAAATCCGTCTACAGTCTGAAATAAATCTTCTCACCTTGGAAAAGGTACCCATGTCAGATCATGGCAATTTAACTAATTCTAATAATTTATAAAGTCAGTAAGTATTATTTGAATATAAAATATAGTATTTCACTGTAGTGTTCCGATGTCAACTAAGAACAGAGTTCTAGAGATGTGACATTGTCAGTACCTGAATTTCTTGGCTTTTCTCAGTTTTCTCAGTTCTAGCTTGTACTGATCCGAATTGTTCATTGCAAACAACAGAAGTGACTAACGGTAGGAATAAAGGAATCCCCGAAACTTTGAGGAAGGCTACAGAACAGGTTTCAGAATAGGAACAAGAACCAGGGGAGCACAGCATGGCCCGTCCTGTCACAAAACTCTCTTCTCTTGCTACTTTTGGTGCTATCATGGCCCTGTCCCTAGATTTCTGTATCCTCCAGTTCTGGTGCCAGTCTTGCTGTTGGGAACGCTCTCTGTGTATTACTCTCCGACAGGAGGATTCATTTCAAGCCCGCACTCCTCTAGGATGATGTCCCCCTCGAGGGGGGATGTCCATCCTCTTCTGTTTCCTGTGGTTGGGAGCCAGGTCCTCCCTCTATTTATATGGGATTCACCACCAACAGGAAGTATATTCCAGTTCTAGGCATTAAAAAATGTGTAAGGTCCAACAGCCAACCTAAGTTTGACAGTATAGGCTCTTGCATTTTATCATTAGATGTTCTCTGGGCATTATTAAAAAGAAACAGCCTACATAAGAAAATGACACAGGATATAAATAAGAAAATAATCTGTGGGAGTTAAAGGCCACCAGGGGGCACCACCCGAAGATGGCAGGATGGAAGTTGGGAGGATGCCAGGGTAGTCCCTGTGCTTTTTGTATTTTCTCAGGTAGTAGGTGTACTTTATGGTTTCCTCTGCTACCACCCAGGCCTTCTCTCAGCTTGCCCTGGACTATCCCCACTGGGGCCCTAGTTCACGGACAACCCCTGTGTCTGGGTTCTGGGTAGGAAGAACTACTACTCCTGCTCCTTCCTTCTGTAGTCCCTCCTACCTGGGAGAGGTGGGACTGGCTGCTGCGGCTCCTCTTGGGGTGGGGGGTGGGGCGGGGGCTCACCCTATCCCCTCTGGCATTTCTGCTTTTCACCTGTCTCACCAGTTGCCTGTATTAAGAAAATCTCTTTGGAAGACGTAGACTGGTTCCTGGTTTCCTGGCAGGATCCTGATGGACGGAACTGATTTTTCATTATCCAGCAAAGATGTACGCTGACACCGTGTAAATCCTGTTCCGAATGATTAAAAAACATTCAGGATAGAGTTACTTAAATGGCAAGTCATACAGAGAGGCAGGGAACTTAGCCTAGGTCATCACAGTGGAAAGGAAGATGATGGCTCCTACCGTCTGACTTTGTCTTACTAAAAGCCGTGAACGTAAAGGGGAGACAGCTACTTCTAGTGAAATCCGCACATGAAGTGTAACAAGTGACACTGGCTATGGAACCTAAAGGACACATGATCTCTTAATGGGTGAATGTGTAGGGAAGGATATTCCAGAAAGAGGTATGCAAGCAAAGAAGCAAGATTAGAAAGTCTATTAGTATTTCGGTAATAGCTTGATTAGAACCTAATCATTACTGTCCTATTTTCAAAATAAAAATAGGACTGCTAAGGGAATGCTGGGAATTTTAATTTTTGGTCCTATGGCAGGGGAAGACCTTAGATGGTAAGTTAAAGAATTTGTATTTCATCTGGTAAGGAAAGTCAGAGATGACAATCAAGTTTGTCAGGTTGGCTTCATGATTGTTAATGGAAGTGAGGAATTTTCAGGAAGAACTTTGAGGAGGTGGAAGTTGTAGAGAATTATGTAGAGAATTACTATGCTTGAGATGCTAGCAGAAGGGAAGTGGAACAGTTGATGGAGTGGTTAAAAAATGGGAAGTATAGTAGGAAGAGAGAAAAGAACTAGACCTACAGATTGGGGAGTCAGTGGCATCAAGTAAACACCATAATGCAGATGCAATGGGCTGAGGCGTGCTGAGGAAGGACCCCTGAACACCTGTGGGAAGTGCAGCTTCAGGAACAGAAAGTGAGAGAGAGGGAGGCTAAAAAGATTGAGAGGAGTAATAAAAACAGCCCAGTGTGGTGCCCAGGAGAAGGAGGACTTTTGAGAATAAGTAGTAGAGGCCATCCCTCATGAAGGGCAAGTCAAGCATGGTGAATGAAGGGCCATGGGTTTGACAGGTAAGAAATCACTAACTTTGAAGAAACCAAGTTGCTGGGGCTTATTGAAAAGTTGGGCATAGGAAAACACAAAAACAAAATCTAAACCAAGGGCTTCACACTGTTGAAAAAATTCTTATATGGCAGTAGGAAAATCTACATGTATTTTTAGTTGAGGATAAGCAATTAAAAACAAGAAATTCAGCTTTCAGAGAGTAGGGGAGGAGTGGACCATGAAAGAGTTTCTCTTGGGAAATAGACTATTTAAGAGGCAGAAAAAGAGATACATAGAAAAGTTGGAGGCAAGGTTTTTAGTGGAAATGGATATTAATTAACTAGTTTCTGCTGCTGTTGCCAAACTCAGTGAATGTTTTCACGGCCTGTCCACCTCTGTGCTGTGTTCCTCTTCTTACCCAACGTGTGCTTGACTGCCCAGCCTGGTTGATGCTGCTTCTTACATATCGGGACAATCTCTGCATTTTTCCACTGGATTTGGTGGCCTGTTCATTTGTCTACCAGTGAATTTGACTGCAGCTAGACCTCCTCAACCCCTCTTGATAAACCAGGCGTTCAGCGACTTCCATGTTGACCACTCTGAATTCTGTGGTACCTGCCAAGGACAAGTGACGTGCATGGCTTCTCAGCCCTTCTCACAGGCCCTGTTACGTAGGTGTCAGGATTTTCATTTTTCCCTTCAGACACTATCTATCTCGAAAATTAGAACAGAAGCGCTATCTTTTCCGAATATAAACCTGACACCTTCCACCTTAGAAACACATTTTGAGTGATTTTCAGGATCCTTTTTTCCAACTGTTTCCAACTGCAAAAGGATAAAAATCACTCAACATATTACAAGTGTAAACCATATCATTAAGTTAAGAGCAAGAGGGGAAAAAATGACTCGTTCACCTGCCAGAGCACCAGACCTAACAAATTCACCCAGCATGTGTAAGTGTTCAGTAAAACAAGCCTTATCTGCTCTTGTGAAAATTCTTGGTAAATTTTTTTTGGAGCCAGAAGAGGGCAGAATCTTATTTGTTATTTCTACATAATAACAAAGACCTAAAAGCACAAAAAGGAAGGCGTAAGTGAAAAAAAGTATCTAGTTCTCCATATAATTTTCTGGTTACGTCTGCCTGAGAGCTTTTCATTTCTGTCATTCTCTTCGGTGTAAAAGAAGTATTTCTATTTTCATGAAATGGTGTAACATTAAGATACAGTTTTACCAAATACAATCCTGATTCCTTTTGTTATGTAAGAAGTCAGTTTATGATTTGCTTTTTGGTAGGAGTCTCTTCAATGGCTTAGAAATAATCCAGTTTTAAAATAAAATATGGAAAACAATTTAGTAGGGCAGACTGAAGTTAAAAATAAATGCTGAAATTTTTTTTTAAAGATTTTTATTTATTTATTTGACAGAGATCACAAGTAGGCAGAGAGGCAGGCAGAGAGAGAGGGAGAAACAGGCTCCCTACTGAGCAGAGAACCTGATGTGGGGCTTGATCCCAGGACCCTGGGCCCAGGATCCCAGTACCCACTGAGCCACCCAGCGCCCCAATGCTGAAATTTTCTTAAGATTATTTGGTAGCTACTGCCTGTCCACCTGTGTCTTAAGGTAGAGGGAAAGATGAAGGGAAAAAACACATTATTCTTTGAGACCTCACTTTTAAAGAGTTCTTAAAGAAATTAGGGAGAAGGGGCGCCTGGGTGGCTCAGTGGATTAAGCCGCTGCCTTTGGCTCAGGTCATGATCTCAGGGTCCTGAGATCGAGCCCCACATTGGGCTCTCTGCTCAGCAGGGAGCCTGCTTCCTCCTGACTCTCTGCCTACTTGTGATCTCTCTTTCTCTGTCAAATAAATAAATAAAATCTTAAAAAAAAAAAAAGAAATTAGGGAGATGACTCAGCCTTAAGTGATTGTGTGTAATCAAATACTAGGGAGTGTGATAGAAACTCTTGGCAATTTAGAAAACAGTTTTAAGACAGCTTCAAGTTTTAAGTTAGAGTAGAAAAGTAACCAGCTCAGGAAGTTAGTGGGGCAGGGGAGGTGGTGTATAGGACATGGATCTGAGGGCAGGAGGAGAGGGTCTTCTGTTGAGGAAAACCCAGGAGATAGGTTCAGCAAGAAGGACAGAGGTGAGATTCTGGAGCACTGTGAAACCTAGACAGAAGAGAATAGGCTCCAGACTACAGGCAAGTAGGGAGGACAGTGGGATGTGTAGTAGAAAATATTTAGGCTGAAGAAACCAGAGAAGAGGAGAACGACTTGGGCTAAGGAAATGGCAGTAGAAAAGTAGAAGAATAAAACCACCAAGGTTTTCCAGGAAGAAATTTAAATCGTTGGTTTGTGACAGACTCGAACAAGGGAGTGGAGCATCAGTGACGAAGCCAGTGCCCTCTGTCTTGTAGGGGATGCAAGCTGTGGGCATAGAGACAGGCAGATGGGAGCAGCAATGAGCATGACTCTGTGCTTACTGTCCGCGCTAGCCTCTCAACTGACTCCAGGTCCTGAAGTGAGTTTGCACACCAGAGGTCTGTAACTGGGCTCAGGATCTAAGTGTACAGGCTAGCTGAAGCCTCCCATCTACTCACAGTGAGATGTCTTAGTTTGAGGTCTGTGAGTGTCCTGGAAGTAGATGAGATCTTCACTCGGGTGCATGTTTCTGGGAATTGGGTTGGTACGTTTTCTTTAGAATCACAGAGGCTCCTATATTCTTAAAAAAATAAAGGTAGGAATAATTGATTGGGCCAAAGGAATGAACTTAGAAAAGTGAGGTTTCAATCTGAAATTTGATAACTATAGTTTTTTATTTAAACGTGAATATGCAAATGGGAATTATTTTGAGACTCATGGCAAAACTGATAAAACCTTATCCTGCTTTTTCTGTTGAGTCAATCCCCTGGGTATATGTGATCCCTCTGGTTTCAGTGCTGTCCTGACTCTCCTCCTTGGTCCCATCCAGACTACTACACCTTCTCCAGGACCCATGGACATGATTGCTTTCATAATTAAATACTACCCTTTAAAAAAAATACGACCCTTTTATCTCAAAGCTATAAAAAGATTTTTGCTATTCCACTGACTGACACCCTACTGTTAAGTTACCAAGTAATATGGATAAATCTGGAGGGCATAAGTAGAAGAGATCATCTTTGATAATCTCACAGTATTATTCAACTTAGGACATGTAAGTCTAGTTGTGAAATGTCAACACTTTTAAATCCAAGCACCAGGGATTTATAAAGCCAAAAAAACCTTGACTCCATGAAGTCATATATTACTGCAGAGAATGTTCTGGTCTTTTGTGAAGGGAATTTGGCAATCAGCTTTTCCTTACATGAAAATAAAACGAAAGTTTTCTGGAGTTTGAATTTTGGGAGAGTGCCTTTGGGTTTGTTTTCCTGCAAAACACAAGGAGCTGTGTGTATGGGAAAAACTAGACTTGATATAAAAAAAACTTAGACCCGTTTAGAGTCACAGTATTTTACTGTAATTCAGGCATATTATTACATTATCACTTAAATAGTAAAACTGTCTGTTGGCTTCATGAGTTTGTTTGGTACTTGGTTTGAAACACTGAGAGAGTACATTCCAGAACTTAGCCAAGTTGGCTTGAGTTCACGCACAACAGATTGCCTGCTGCAAGTATAAATAACCATTTTTTTATGGAATCACTTTCATGTTTTTCTTTATATATTTGAGGGAAAACAGAAAATAAGAGTTAGATGAGTATTAGGCGCATTATTTTTCCTACTCTTGGGTTTATTTTAACATTCTTAAAATATTTTTCACTTTGTACTCTTGCTTATAGTAAACTGCTCTGATAAAACATTTCACTGTTTTTGACATTTTCTGATTTTTGCCGAAATATAAAAGTATCTCTACTAGCTTTTTTGTTTTAAGACCAAGTTCCATGTCATGAGAGGCCTCCAAGAGGAATAAGTTGGTTTCTCAGATTGAGAGTGCCAGCTGAATTGGAATGCTAACAGTAAGAACTGCTTTTTGTAAAAAATGAATGTGTTTTGCACTCTCTACACGTTTTAATACATTTATAGTAACTGTCTGGAGGTTAAGACTGATTCAGTTCTTTTTAGTATAGGCTGTTAGGCAGTAAAAATACGACTATATTTTAAACAAGAAAATGTTCATGTGCCATAATATTTATAGTAAATTATATAACAGTTTTAGATGATGTCGTATGTTACACTGTATAAACTCTTTTCTTAAGCCAGACTCTTTGTATATATTATCTTTCAGTGATTGTACACAGTGGTATAGTGTTTCACTTGATACGATTTTAATCACTGTCAGGTTGAACTTGAAAGGAAGTTGGAATCTGCAACTAAGTCTAAACTGCATTACAAGCAGCAGTGGGGACGAGCTTTGAAAGAACTTGCCAGACTTAAACAGGTATGTAGTTGATAGCTGGTGATGGATTGTTCGTTTTATGTCTTTTTCCCCTTGATTCTTTACAAGTATGCCTATTTGGCAATATCTCTTATGTTCGGATGTGTCCATTTCAATTTTTAGGGCTATTTCTGACATTAGGAGATTAGGGGCTTTTTAAAAGAGCTTTTTCTTAATTAAAAAAAAAAACTTTTAGGTTTTTTTTTTTTGTTCGTTTAAGTAATAGCCAGCTATCCACCCCGGAAGAAAGTGGGAATAATTTATTTTACTTTCACTTCTAAAATGGCCATTTTTTTTTTCTCTTAGTAGAAATTCCTTCCACTGAAAGTACCTTTCAGGAGAGAACTTTAAGAATAACTTTAAAAATTTAACATGTCCTGCAACTGAACAGCTTATTTTAAATGTTATTCCTAGAATTCATAGTCATTTATATTCAGTGAAGAAAAGGAATCAGAGATAATTTTTTGCATAATTTTACAAGAATTTAAAAGGTGATAGTGGTTTCCTGAATTCTTCTTAGGTTACATCCCCTGCCCCCCCCCCCCTTCTTCTTACTTGGTAACAAATGCCATAAGCCTCAGGAGAAATTAATCTCATTTTGGGATGTAATTTCCTCAGATGATTAAGATCAAGTAAAATATGAGCGAGGTTTTTTAGAATTCAACCTACTTGACCTGACACTTCTAAGGATCAATAATGGTTAGCTTTATTCTAACTTCTGCCTTTTCTTTAACAGTCAGTTTTATTCTGAAGGAAATTTGGCTCTTGGGCCTTTCAAATTTGTATTCTTTTTAGTCTGTCTCCCTGACTTTTAAATGCTATTAAACAAATTCGTGGTATCGTACCGATCACTTCCTGCCCTCAAAGAGAATTATGTCCAAGACCGCAGAAGAATTAATAGTACAGTTTGCCTTAGCATAGCTCCTAAAGAATTGAGATTGTACAGAATGACTATGAAAGTTCGCAGGACTAAAGATAGATGAGTGTAACTGGGGGCCTCCTGTGTTCAAGGTACTGCCCTAGATTGATTGATGTAGGTAAAACTTAAGTCTTTCCCTCAGGGAGCTTGCAATTTGCTAGTAGGGAAGAAAATTACTAGTATAACATATATATTTAAGAGCCCTGAGCAGAACCATCCAGAGTAGTTAGGAGGGGAAAGTACATCTGTTTTACAGCACTTAAGAAGGGGCTTATGGGGGTGCCTGGGTGGCTCAGTGGGTTAAGCCTCTGCCTTTGGGTCAGGTCATGGTCTCAGGGTCCTGGGATCGAGCCCGCATCTGGCTCTCTGCTCAGCAGGGAGCCTGTTTCCCCCTCTGTCTCTGCCTGCCTCTCTGCCTACTTGTGACCCCTCTCTCTGTCAAATAAATAAATAAAATCTTTTAAAAAGTAGGGGGGGGGCCTTATGGAAGAGGAGGTAGGTGAGATACAGCTCTGGTGAGTGGGTAGTGATTGAAGAAAGTAGTGAGGGAAATGTTGGAAATAAAACTGCCAAAACGATGATGGCAAACAGGATCAAGTTGGAAAGCAAAGGCTATACTTGAACCCCAGAGGAGGGCCCCGCATAGCAGTCATTTGAGGCTAGAAGGACTGGAACTTCACTGGCAACATGATACGTAGACTCATGTAAAAAAACAAAAACAAAAAAAACAAAACATAGTTTTGATAGATGCTGTGTAGCATCATCTACTTGAATTTAATGTGGAGTAGAAAGTCAAAGATGATGCCCAAGACTTAAGCCTTACAATCTGGAAATTTAAGACGAGATGGAGATAGGACTTAACAACGTTGGACACTGTAACTCGTGCAGAGGGACATTCAGCGAGCAGTCAGAAATGCGGATCCGACGTGGGGAGGATGCTGGGGCTGAAGAACAGAGCAAGGACTCCCTTTCAGGGGTGAGAATTGAAGCTGGGGCAGGCCGAACTGAGCATTCTTAGGTTTACTGTGGGCAGATGAGAGCTGATCCTGGAGATAGCAACTGGAAAGAGAGTGATCCTGATTTCTAGCCCCTCACTTGTCATTCAATTCTAACCAAGATCCTTCTGGAGCAGGTCATTTTATTTCTGTTTTCCGGAGGAAAGACACAGAGAAGTCAAGTCAGGTGCACCTGCTCACACAGAGACTGAGGACTGGAGCGGTCGGACTGAGTCCAGGCTCTTTCCCCTTTATAATGTCAGCTTTTTATTCCCTAGAAGCCAAATAGTGAAAGAATTTCAGGGAGAACAAAGGGACCCAGGGAAGGCTTTAGAGATTTCTGACCAAGGTCACGGTTTGGCACATCCCAGCCAGGAAAATGTTAGCTAGAAGAGCTCCGATGGTGAGAATTCAGGGACTTTGGATGGGAGGAAGCTCAAGTCGTGATGCCAAGGTCCTTAGGTTACATGCGGTATGAGAAGGAGGAGTCCCAAGGAATCAGGAACAAGGAAGTGATGTGTTGAGAGTAGCTGTTAGAGGTAACAGGATTCAGATTCTCTCAGAGGTGGCACACGGGGTGGTTTAGAACATAGCCTGGAATCCAAAGAGGTGAGTGGAATCTGGGCTCTACCTCTTGATTTTTCACCGTACCAATGAGGAGACTAATCACGAGTCTTTCTGAGAATTGAATGAGTGGCTTATACAGCATTTAATAGAGGTTTGGATGTAGGATGTGCCCACTACCTGGGAACTGTTACAAGGAGATGAGCTCTAAACCTGGAGCGTTCTTGGTTTTAGTCAGCGAGGACCTAATTGGTTGCTAGGTTTGGGTATTCTGGGAACAAAAATACTGGAGGGATTTGTGACTATAGCGTTCTACTCAACAATTTCAGATTTTTAGAAGTGGTGGATGTGATTATATAATAATAGAAATAGGCAAGTGGGCAGGCTATAGTTTGAGTAGTAACCGTACTTTATATTGATATGGTAGCTTTATAGATGTTCTTTAGAAAACTGTTGAAGGAAAAAAACGTCCTAAAGTGCAGATATACCAGAGAGTCTGTAGAACTTCCTAAAGTTTGGGTATAAAGAGATGAGAGTGCACGGAAGCTGTGGCTCTGTCAGCATGTCATTCCCGGGAGCCTGTGGTGCCCCTCGTCCAGGAGTGACTGCTCCCCACTGAGCGGCGCTCTCCCCTGGGGAGTCCCACGTCCAGCTGGGAGCCCTGATCATTCCCCAGGGTCTTGCCGGGTGGTGAAAAATGCAAATGAAGTGAGCCAAAATAATACAACATTGTTAGAAAAGTACGAGGACAATGGGCTTACCATTGTATTTTGTCCCTCCAAGCTAAGGGAAAGATGTTTTAAAGACAGTGTTTGCAATACCACGATGAGATTTGCAATCATTTCCAGTCTTAAAACTGAGAGTAGACTAAGAAGATGTGGAAGACCCTGCCTGCAGCTGAAGGGAAGTCACAGAGTGAAGGCTCAGAGACTCAGAGATAAGGCTAAATCCATAATGAAAAGGTAGAAAAGGGTTAGCTGTTGACTAGGGATGACTTGCTTCTCCAAAGCAAATACCCTAAGTACTAAAACGGAATTTCATTGGGATTGTCAGGAAAAGGCTGCCACCCCCTTGCCCCTCCTTCCTATCCCAGGCATCCTTGTACACTTTTGCTCTTTCTGGCTCCTTCTATTTAATGCTTTCTTTTCTGGTTACACTTTCTCCCTCCATCTTTTCTACCCTCTTGCCTAAAAACCATTGGCAAAGTAATTCTGGCAGTTTGTTCCTCCAGAGAAGTTATCGTCACAAAAGTCAGATGCTGGGCGCCTAGGTGGCTCAGTGGGTTGGGGCCTCTGCCTTCGGCTCTGGTCATGATCCCAGGGTCCTGGGATTGAGCCCCGCATCGGGCTCTCTGCTCAGTGGGGAGCCTGATTCCTCCTCTCTCTGCCTGCCTCTCTGCCTCCTTGTGATCTCTGTCAAACTAAAAAAAAACAAAACAAAACACAAACGTCAGATGCTTCCCTGACTTAGTGCCTGTGCCTGTGTTAAGAACAGAACAGCCCTACATGACTGGTTTACCTCGGAACTATTTGCTCAAAAAAAAAAAAAAAAAAAAAAAAAAATCTCATTCTTGGAGTGCAGTGATCTTTCTTGCAGACTAATTCTCTTCCTTAGCCCACAAACTTTCTGCTTTGGAAACAACACTGTAAACAAACTTTGAGGTCAGTTGGAATCACTGATGGTCTGCAGACAACTTTCGAGGTTCGGCACTTAGGAAGAAAGGCAAGAGCCATACTGAATTGTGCTCTGCCACTCACTGTTTTTGCAGGATTAAAATTAATAACTTCAACTAAGCACAATTCATATGTGTGAAAATACAATTTTTTAGAACTTTTTATTAAAAACACATTTATTGTGTTTGAATATAAAATTGGAATCCTCTCTTTGCTTTTGTTCAAATGATTGTTTGTGCAACTTCTTGTTTAAATTGGATTAGTACCATGTTAATTTTACATTGCCTCTGGTGAATAGCCACGGGGCTCTAATCTCTGCCAGTAATTTGTCACAGCAAAATCCTCTGGAGGGCAATACAAAACATTTGTGTAGTACGGATTAGACGGGGAAAGCCATATCTTAGATTGTTAATAAATGTTAATGACAAAACCCAGCTGGTAAAGCTTGGAAATAAGATCTAATGCTTGGTGCCTTTTGCCAAAACAATGTTTAAACAGATTTCCATTACTCAAAGGTGACCCAGTATAGTCAATTTGTGAATTAAAAAAATCATACTCTTCTAATGATTTAGGGAAAAAAAATCTTTTCTATTGCCTCATAACCATAAAAATCTGTGTTTCCAAGCTGCAATTTTGTGTTGCTGTTGTTGGTCTTTGCAAATGGGGGGAGACAACAGCTGTAAAATGGAATGTAAAATGGGTCCGAACTTAGAAAACCAGGAAATGAACCCCAGACATTCTGGATCTGATGTCTTTCCTACAGGGTGTAGCACAGATCTTTAAAGAATTCTGATTGTTAAACAGTTAAGGGCAAATTTAGTTTCTTTTTCCTGCAGTTCCACCAAGATACACTCTAGAGCTATTTTTAAATCCAAACACTCGAGTTTCGTTGTTCTACAGATGCTGAAGGTTGTGGCTTTAACTTTTGTTTTATAAATAATATGTTTACTTAAAAGCATTTGTCACCTTAGAAAATAATTGTCTAGGTAGCATAAAAGCCACTACTTAAAAAAAAAAATCAGTCATTAAGAGGTATGAATTTGGCGCCAGAGAGAATTTAACATTTTCATTATGTCAGATCCATTAACACTAGGTACATTTGTTCCCAGGACAGGAAACAGAACAAAGATTTGGGGGTAGGATGTGGGTCTCTTACCATATTTGTGCACAGTAGATCTGTTTAAAACTAAGCTCTGATGTATTTAGTTAAAACAACACAGACTTCATTGGCTGACATCAGCACTATCTTGTCCAGCCTCCTGCTTATCCACTCGGGGTAATTAATTTGATTAATTTATAAGTAATTTAGCCAAGGAGGGGATGTAAATCTTTGTTTAAGAAAACAGTTGGAGGTCCAAGTCTTGGTTAAAAACTGTGTCTTGAAACCATCCAGGCCCTCCTACTGACTTGTCAGCTCTGGGTTATTTTCAGAAAACTTGACTTGAGTTCCTTAGTTTCGTTGTAAGTTTTTCCCACAGACTTACATGGTATGTGTGAGTGGGAGAGTCAGTAGTGGCCACTTTTTAGCCGCTGTTTAGTCTAGTGTATGCATGTTTACATCTCCTCTCTGGATTTATAGGCAGCTAAGGCAAAATAAAGATTATACTCACTTGATGGAGGAGCCTTTAACCCAGAGCACCTGGCAACAGAGAGGATTTCTTGCTCTAACCTCTAATTTTTGTGCATGCATGTGCGATGATTATTAATGCCATAGACTTGAAGAAAAATGCAAGGCATTTAGAGGCTTTTCTTCAGTGTTTTAGAACTAGAATGTTTCCAGTTTTGTAAAATGACAGTTTTGTAGAGTAAAGCTCATATCATATAATTGGCTTTAGTATTTTTTTTTCTGCTTGTAATTATGCTTGCTTATTGTAAACAAATGCAAATTTTGCAACACTGCATAACACAGAAGAACGAAATCACCAGTATTCTTATCCCCTCCTTAGCCAGTGTTAAAGAGTTTGTGTTTTTTTTTTTTTAAAGATTTTATTTATTTGACAGAGAGAGGTCACAAGTAGGCAGAGAGGCAGGCAGAGAGAGAGAGAGGGAAGCAGGCTCCCTGCTGAGCAGAGAGCCCGATGCGGGACTCGATCCCAGGACCCTGAGATCATGACCTGAGCTGAAGGCAGCGGCTTAACCCACTGAGCCACCCAGGCGCCCAAGAGTTTGGCATATTTTGGTCGAGCTTTCTTGTCCTTTGTTTTTTAATAATTACTTTTTAAGATGTCCTAACAGTCCAAAGAGGGGGCTTAAAGAAAAGAAGATGATTCTTAGACACCCCAACTCCAACTTTATATTTTAAGAAACAGCATTATCGGGGCTTTGGAAGCTCTCCGTGTGCCTTCTTTCAACTGTGTCCCCTCCAGAGGGGTCTGACTACTTGCCTAAATTTGGTAGCTATTCTTCCTCTGCTTTTCTTTACTTTTGTGTGTTATTAAACTTTATATAGATGGAATCATTTTGTTTTCTACCTTATATGACTTAGAATTGCTTTTGAGATTTAGCTATAGTTAATTTTTATTGCTTAAAAAAAGAGATATGAACATATAGCACCATTTATCGAGTCCTTTTTCAGTGACTCTTTTTTTAAACTTAGAATAAGACAACACTGAAAATTTTTGTCTGTGCCCGAGTTGTTCTCGTATTTATACCAAAAAGTAGAGTTTCTGGTAATAGGGTTCACTGATTTCTTCTGCTAAATATGGCCAAATTACTTTCCAAAGTTCCCAAGAGTGCTGTTTAATTGTTGTTTTTCATACCATGTCCAACCCTTGGCTATTATAACATGTATTAATTTTTTCCAGTTTGGTGAGTCTGAAATAGTATCACTTTGTGGCTTCAATTTTCATATCCCTGATTACTTCTTTGGAGCATTGTTTTCATTTCTTTATTAACCGCTTGTGTGGTTTCACTGGGGAATGGCTTTTTATATCTGGGGCTCAGTAGAAGTAAGGCAACAAGTAATCCAGATTTTCAAATTACAACAGTGATAGTAGTTATTTCAAATTTGACTTCTGGTAGAAAATAGGTGATATGATGGAGAATTGGAATCTTGAATGATACAGAAATTCTAGAACTGAGAAGTACTTTAAGTGCAGTGGAAGATTTCAGTGGATGAATTAACAGCATATTGGTTAGAGCAGAACCAAGAATGTATCAACTGAAGTCAATAAAAAGCATCCAACCTGAAAGAGAGAGGGTTTAAAAGGATGGAAAATATAGCCAAGACCATGAGCATCACATGGGATCGAGTATATGAGACCGATTTCCTTTTGTGTGTGTAACTGTGCCCCTGTCTTAGTCTGTTTGGGCGGCCATAACAGAATATCACAGACTTAAACAACAGATTGGTTTCTCAAGCTGTGCAGGCTGGAAGTCCAAGATCACGGTGCTGGCATGTCAGGCTCTACGTTTGGTGAGAGCCTGCTTCCCAGTTCATTAATGACCACCTTTTTGCTGTGTCCTCATGTGGAGGCCCCGGGAGCTCCCCTGGACCTCTTTTATAGGGGCAGCAATCCCATTTATGAGGGCTCGCCTTCACGACCTAATCACCTCCCAAAAGGCCCCATCCCTAACAGCTCAAAATGGGAGTTGGTTTTCATTAGACACATTTCCCCAACTACCCAGAAGTAGAGAGTTCCTGAGAAACTTGTTGGAGGCTGAGATGGCACAAAGCAGAGAGAGTATCCCCAACTTTCCCCCAGTTGGTGTTTTGCCATTTGGCTTTTACAATGTATGGTAATGGCTTTTTCAGTAGTAGTCAGAGTCCTCTTTGGATTCTTTGAGCAAAAGCCGGTACTAACGTAGGTTTTTTGGAATAACGAAGCAGTATAATACCAACTTTCAAAAAGGTGGGAAACCTGTATGCATTTTGGAGAGACACAAATATTAAGCCTCTAGCAAGCCCTCAGAAGACAACAGAATGGGAGAGAGAGCGCCGAATCCTAACCACTAGACCACCAGGGAGCGTCCAGAATGGGAGAGAAAGCAGTATTTGAAGAGATACTAGGTGAGAATTCTCTGAAAGTAAAAAAGGTATCAGTTTATAGAAAGAAGAGTATTTATGAACTCTAAGCAGAATAAATACTAAGTGAATCATACCTAGATTCATCATAGTAAAATTGCCCAAAAAAGCAAAACCATAAGGGATGGGGGTAGAGGAAGGCATGGCCTTCACGGGAACAAGAGTCAGAGGACTTCACAACAGCAGCGCAGGAATTCATGAGAATACCATCCTTGAAGTACTGAAAGAAAATAACTGCCAACCTCAATTTCTTTATGCAGTGAAAATGTTCTTCATAAATAACAGTGACATAGAACTTTTCAGACTAACAAAAATTGTGAGACGTTGTCATGGCAAACCTCAAGTGAAAATATAAGATTTTCAGGCAGAAGGAAAATGATCCCAGAACATAAACAGGAAAGAAATATCTGACTAAATATAAATAGTTGTTGATTGTAGAAAACAACCCTCACAGCCTTGTTGGGCTTAAAATATATGTAGAATTAAAATTAATATATCCGGAAGAACAAAAGTAGAAAAGATAATGAAGGAACGAATAGAGTTAAACTGTTTAAAGTACATTCCATTCTCTGTGCAGTTGTCAGAGTCCTGATCTGTATTATTAGTTCTTCAAGAAAAGTGGGGCGCCTGGGTGGCTCAGTGGGTTAAGCCTCTGCCTTCGGCTCAGGTCATGATCCTGGGGTTCTGGGATTGAGCCCCGCATTGGGCTCTCTGCTCAGCAGGGAGCCTGCTTCCTCCCTCTTTCTCTCTGCCTGCCTCTCTGCCTACTTGTGATCTCTGTCTGTCAAATGAATAAATAAAATCTTAAAAAAAAAAAAAAGTAAAAATGACTAAGAAGCTGATTGGGGGGGTGGGGGTGGAAAGACAAAGGATTAATCTAAGAAAAGACCAGAGCAGAGAATAACATAAAAAATATGGAAGACATACAGCATCCTAACATGTAAGGATTTAAACCAATTATATGACCAGTTGCTTTAAATATAAATGGACGAAATACTGTCATTAGAGACAACTACTATATGAAAAACTAAAAACAACGGCAATATGCTACTGAGAAGGGATGTGGCTTAAATGTCAAGATACAGAATGGATAAATTTGAAAGAAGGAAAACTATTTTACACATTAATACTAATCACGAGAAAACCAGTCTAGCACTACTTTTGTCAGGCAAAGACTTCAGAGCAAGAGAGATTACCGTAGGTAGTGTTCCTCATCTTCAAAGGGTTAGTTCACCTGGAAGATGACAACAGTTCCACCTGTGTATGCACCTGACAACAGCCACAAATGTATACGATGTAAAAAATCAAGAGAACTAAAAGGGGGCAACCCTCTTGGGTCCCCTCCCTCTTTGGGAGCTTTCTGCTATTGCTCAATAAACTTTACTATTAAAAAAAAAAGAAATAGACAAATTCATAATAATGGTACATTTTAGTGTAACTCTCCTGGGACGTGATAGAGCAAACAAAATCAGGAACGATTCAGAAGATTTAATCAGTACAACCGTTGGTGTATTTATAGAATTATTTCATGAGGGAAGTTTCAAACACACATATTCTAGTGCCCGTGGAACATTTAGCCCCAAGCACCATTGCTCACATGCAAGATCACACTATTCTCAACAAATTTCATATGGTTGTAATTGAGAGTATTTTCTGTCCACAGTGAGATTAAGCTAAAAATTAATAACGAAAAGCTAATATCCCCAAATGATTGAAAATTAAGTAATACTCTCCTGATTACCTATAGCTAAACTGAAAACCACAAGTGACATTAGAAAACATTTTGAACCAAAAAATAACACAGCATATCAAGACAGGAAATTTAATGCAAGCTGTGCTTAGTGGGAAATTTTATAACCTTGAGTATACTTAAAAAATAAAAGCAAAAATTTATTTTTAAATACCCTTTTCAGATGGTCAGTAAGAGCAAGAAATTAAGGCAGCTAGAAGGGGTGAAAATATACAACGAAATAAAAAAAATGAAAAGTTCTTTCTTAAAAAGACCTCCTTCATGGCAGACTGTTCAAGGACAAAAAGAGTATGGACTAAGTGCCAGCATCAAGAATAGAAAAGAGGGACACAGGGCTATTGATCCCATAGTCACTAAAAGAAATAAGAGAATGGTAATAAAATTTTTCTGTAAACTTTGAGAAACAGAACTTACAAAGCTGACACAAGAAGAAACAAAATATTAATTGGATAGCTATTAAGGAAATTGAATCTGTAATGAAAAACTTTCACATAAAGGTTCTAGACCTAGATGGCTTCACATTTGAATTTTAGTAAAAACATTAGAAAGAGATACCACTAATCATAGACAAACTGTTTCAGAAAGTAGGAAGTCCGAGCACTCCTTTTTTAAAATGAGACCAGCATACTCTTGATCCCAAATCAACAAGAATATTACAGGAACAAAATAAATGGGACCATTTCAAGAACACTGATAAACCACTTACAACGATCACAACAGAGTCTACTAAATAAAAGCAAACATGGTAGTTGACCACCTTAAGAAAATACAAGGGAGAAAAGATCAGGAGGGTCTATTAGATGGAAAGGTGGAGATAAAACTGCTGTTATTTGTAGATGACACTTACACTTAGAAAACCAGAAAGTATCTACAGATGACCAAGTAGAATTAGTGAGTTTAGCAAGTCTGCTGGAAACCAATTCAGTATATAAATGCCAATGTTAATTCTCTATACTAGAGCCAGTTAGAAAAGGAGACTTTAAAATCTCTGCCATTTACTATAACGTCCAGAAAGAAGAAACACCTAGCGGCCTATTCTAAGAAAGTTGTTACCCTTAGTATATAGAAAAGTATAAAATACTCAGTGAAATTAAAGAAGACCTAAATAATTGAAGAAGTAAATGTTGTTCACTGATTTAAGAATCAGTATTGTGAAGATAATGGTTTGGCCAAGGTGGTCTGAAGATTAAGCATAATCATAATCAAATCCCGGGAGCCTTTTTTTTTTTTTCAGCCATAGAAACGGAGATTGATATAAGAATGTGGAAGACTTAGACTGTCCCTTATCAAGATTTATTATTTTAAAAGTTACAGTGTTAAGGCCGTATGATTTAATGCAAGGGTAGAGAAAGAGATCAGGTTAGAGAGCCCATTAACAAACCCATACATAGAGGAACAGGAGTGGTGTGTGAGTGCGGTTACTGCCAAGCAGGAGGAGAGGATATTTTTTTAGTAGATGTTGCCATGTCAGTTGGAGTTCTTTGGTGGGGGGGTTGGAGGGGGGGGAAACTTGATCTCACACATACTCAAAACCCAGTGCATATGAATTATTGATCTAAATGAAGCTTCAAGATGCTATAAAACAGCGTCTTCATACAAGAGTGTCTTTAAGACTTCATACAAGAGTGTCTTTAAGAGGCAGGCAAAAACTTCCTTAAATTGGACATAGAAGGCACTAGCTAGAATAGAATAGATAAATTTGGACTATGTTAACATTCAGTCAGAAACACCATTATAGGAATGAAAAATGCAAGACAAAACTAGTGGAAAATATTTGCAATTTAAATAACCAACAAAGACTTCCCCCTGTATATATAAGGTACAATGAATATATCAGTAAGGAAAAATGCATAACCAAGTAGACCTAAGTGCCAGATGGTAACAGGAACTTTACAAAAGAAGAACGCCATTAAAATACTAAACCATGTTCAACCTCATTAGTCTTGGAAAACAATGGAAAATTTATGTAGTGGCGAGATGCCACTACATAAACCTATCAGAATGGTTTAAATGAAAAAAAAAATCACATTATCCTAAGAATATGGAGCACTGGAGTGCTCACAGGAAAGCATAAATTAGTACTGCTACTTTGAAAACTGTTGGACAATACTTATTAATACGGAAATTCTACCCTGTGGCCCATCCGTTTAAGTCCTAGGTACCTACCCAGTAGAAAGGCATACCAACGTAGGCCTGTAGACAATACAATAGTATTTACATCCGTGTTTGAGAACAAAACTATAGACCAACCCACATGTCCCTTAGCATTGGAATGAAGAGATTGTATGTTCATCTAACGTGATACTATGTAGTAATGGCAATCCTCAAACGAAACATCCCTACAGCAATCTGAACAAAGAACTATGAGCTAACTATTGATGATGGGGGTTTGCAGCCCCGCCTGTGGTACCGGGCCCGTCCGTTCCTGAGACGGGTTGATTCAGTCATGGGCCAGCCATTCTGGGGAAGCTCGCCCATTTTATTCCAAGACATTTGGTCCTGTGTGCAGAGATTCTTGTGTGAACTTAGAGAAAAGAGGGGCAAGGCATACTCTGACCTGAGGTGGACGTGAACTTAGTGACCAGTGCAGAGAGCATTCATCTGGGTTTTCACGGTGTATCTTATCTTTGTATAATTAACCATTTCTTAGATGCTTTTACCAGCCGGTCCCTTGGCAACTCACTGTGTTGCCAGAAGACTCTTCCCTCCTCCTTCTTGGGTTCTCTTACGGTACTTCGCTGACCTCAGTACTGACTGGGCCTTGAATGACTCTGTGGCTGACCGCAAGAAGAGGGGACTTTTCTTTTTTTTTTAAGATTTTATTTATTTATGTGACAGACTTCACAAGTAGGCAGAGAGGCAGACAGAGAGGGGGAAGCAGGCTCCTCGCTGAGCAGAGAGCCGGATGCGGGGCTCGATCCCAGGACCCTGAGATCATGACCTGAGCTGAAGGCAGAGGCTTAACCCACTGAGCCACCCAGGCGCCCGAAGAGGGGACTTCTGAAGAGAACCTGGCCCTTTCCAGACAGTGTGACTCGGAATGAGCCCACATGGCTGTATCATGGGTCCTGTCTGATAGGATTATGATCACAAGCCAGAGTCATATGAAATATATTTACACCTCAAATTTGAGTTCTGGCTTGTTTCTTTCTTTCCAGCGGGAACAAGAAAGTCAAATGGCTCATCTTAAAAAACAGCAAGAAGAGCTGGAACAGATGCGACTACGCTACCTGGCTGCTGAGGAAAAAGATACAGTGAAGACCGAGAAACAGGAATTGCTGGATATCAGAAATGAATTAAACAGGTACAATAACCAAAAAGTTCCTTTTTTCCCCCCATACAGAAATGGGAGTTCCAGTAGGAAAATCCCTTCATTAGCCATGGGGCCAGGGCTGTCCGAAATAAAGGACTTCACATGTCAGATGTTGTACGTGGGCTGCCACAACCAGAAGTCTACCCGAAAGACCGTTCTGCTCACGTTTATTGCCATGAATGTAGCTGTATTTAGCTGGTTCGTTCCTATTCATACCCTCAGTACTTTAAATTTTACTTTTGTGTGACTAATGTAGGATTGTTGTTACTACTTCAAGGTAATTGATTATACTGAATTTTTAATAACAATAGACACATCAAATCTTCTGTTTTAAATATAAATAATAAAATAGCCCTTACTTATTAAGCCCTTACTGTATGCCAGGAGCTATGGTAAATGCTTTCTTTGCTCTTTTTTTTTTTCTCTTAAAAACAACTTTTTGAGGAAAATATCTCCATTTAGAGATGAGGAACCTGCTGATTAGAAATTTAAGTATCCTTTCCAAGGTCACATAGCTAGTAGATCATAGAGCCAGCATGGAAATGTGGTTCTATGGCTATGTATATTTTTTTAAGACTTTACTTATTTATTTATTAGAGAGAGAGAGAGGGAGAGCGAGCATGCTCACAAGTGGGGGGAGAGGCAGAGGAAACAGCCTCAATCTGACTCCCTGCAGAGTAGAGAGCCCGAGGCAGGGCTGGATCCCAGGAATGTGATGGTGACCTGGGCTGAAACCAAGAGTCCAACACTTAACTGACTACACCACCCCCAGGCGGCCGGCCCTGGGGCTGTATTTTTAATTATCGTTCAACACTGGGCCTCTCTGTCATGTCATGTTCATCTTAGTGACAATTTCAGCAGCACCTCATGTTAGAAAAGCCATCGTTAGAAAACAACATAAGAACAAATTCTTTTTGGAGAGGTTTTGGGGGAAGGCTTTTTTAGTTTATGAAGACACTAGTATTTTTGTTCTAGCAAAGCCTACTCTCTTAACTTGGATCGCCTTCACTGTAGATTGGGTGGCTTCAACAACAGATTTATTGTCTCATAGTTCTAGAGGCTGCACGTTCAAGATCAAGGTACCAGTATGGTTAGTTTCTGTAAGGACCCACTGGCTTATTCACAGCTGCCTCACACTGTGGGAGAGGGACCAATTTCCCTTATGTCTCCTAATAAGAGCTTCTAGTAAGGTCCCCGCCTTTAGGATCTCATCCAAACCACATCATCTCCCAAAGACCCTTTCTCCAGATAGCAGTTAGAGCTTCAGCCTCTTACTTTTGGGGACACAAAATTCAGTTCAGAGCACATATGTTTGACACCTGCAGTCACTGTCAAGTCATTTCAGAGCTGAAGTAAACAACCGCATTTACAATACTAATGTGTACGTGTCATTTGGAAAAGGTCAAGTACCATGCGACAGGGGTCAGTTTTGACTCTTTCCTTTTGTTCAGCAGACAATTAGTGTCCAAAGTGTTACAGCCACGGAGGATGTTATAAATGACCCTTGCTTCCTAAAATTTTGCAGTCATACACTGTTTTGTTTGCTTTAGTTTATTTCAGGGTAGAGGTATTAAGCCTCTGTTGTTTGCTAAGCACTGCTTTGGTGGCTGAAATACCAGTAAGCCATTTGGCTATCAAATTTGCAGGTCAAGCACATTTGAATCTTGAGAACTTAAGCCACTAAGTACATTAGAAGTAAAAGCAGAGTCTTCTGTGTACATTACAAGGCAGACCTCCTAAGTTATGGGAAAGGCAGCAGCAGACCACTGATGTGAGGGAGCCTGGGTGGACGCATGGGGCCATGACCAGCGGTGTGACAGGACTGTCACAGCACCATCTTTATAAAGATAAAATTTAGTAGTTGCAAATTAAAACATTTTTATAGCCACTTGCATAAGGGAGTATGAAGTTATCTCTTAATTGTACATTCTCAATTAAAAACCTACTCCACTGTCCAAAGTTGGTATTACTCTCACTTAGGAAAGTATACAAAGTATACTTAACATTCCAAGGTCACGAGATTAACAGTATTCCACTGGAAACTCCCAAGTCCCAGTCTGGACCTGCTGTCCCTTCTCTGACCTCTAGATGAGGTCACAAACATACAAGATCTTCAAAGGTACATGCTGTCTAAACCAGGCATTCGCATCGAAACGCTATCCCCAACACCTAGCACTGTGGAGTACATAGAAGTATTGGTTGAATGACTTGGGAAAATTTTGTTCAAAACAGCCAAAAGGATTTACCAATGACTTAAAGACCAGCAATAAAGGGTGATTAAATAAGAGTATATCCAAGTGAGGGAATGTTGTGAAGCCCTTTAGAAGACACTAAAAGATGCAGGAAAACATTTTATCAGTAAGTGGAAAAAAGTAGTATACAGCCTTGCCTATATCCTATCATTGGCTTCTTAGAAAAATATTTAAGACATATGCATTTTTAATTGAAAAGAAATACAGAAAATTATTGCTTAGAGTGGTTATCTTTAGATAAGATCATCACGATTTCCTTTTCTTTTTCTAGAATTTCACATTTCTAGAACTGCTACAGTTCTTACATATTTTATAATTAGAAAAACAAGTATTGTTTTCAAAACTGTCTTTTATGAGCATGTTCACTCTGGCTAGCCAAGTGGAATACTGGTTTTTGTTATCTTTCTGAGAATAATGCCACGGGCATAATTTCCCATTAAATCATTTTTTGAAACGGTGTTTTGTTAACTAAAAAAAAAAAAAAAATCAAAACCCAAAATAGCATTTATTGCCTGCTTAGAGTGGCATCTGTTCTTGACTTCTCAGGTTAAGGCAACAAGAACAGAAACAGTACCAGGATTCCAGAGAGATTGCGAGCGGAAAACTGGACAGCCTGCGTGGCAATGCCCTGGAAGAGGGTTTGGATGATTATTTGACTCGACTCATAGAAGAAAGGGATACTTTGATGAGGACGGGTGTGTATAATCACGAGGATCGAATAATAAGTGAACTAGACCGACAGATCAGAGAGGTTTTGGCAAAAAACAATGCCAGTAATTAATACCATTTGGAAAATCTTTACAGAGACTCCAGGCCTGAATATTAATTTCATTGTAAAACCCTCGAAAGAAGGGAAAATGGATATTTTAAAACCAATTTTCAATTTTTTATAAGCAAAATTTTGTATGTTACTGTACAGTATTTATTTGATTTTATTTACTTTATGCTACCTCTCCCACTCTGGTTTTATTTGTAATTGCATTTTATATACTCGTTTTAAATGACTTCTCAGTGTTTCTCATAATTTATAATTTCCTAGCTAACTTTCCCAGCAGCTTTTCATGAGATTTGTCCTTAGAGAAATGACTGCAGTAATTTCCAGTTGTATAATTTTTCACATTGAGCCGAAAGAGTATATGTTGCACTTTAAAAATGCTGCATCCTATTCATTTGAATATGGCTATCTTGAAAGTTGAGGCCAATTGTAAACAATTTTATTTTACTTTAGACAGCCTGTGTTTTTAACTTGTAATATTGGACAAGTTTGAAAACAGAAAGCAAGACCAATGCAGAGAAGTGCTAGGCTCTACTGAATGACAACCTAGGCATTTATTTAAATAAAGTTAATACAGAATAAACTTGTTTCCACACCCATTGAACTTCCAAATTCTCACTGTGCTCCTAACTTTTGGGAAGATGAAAGTCACAGTTTAAAAAGATGCTTGTCTGCCCACTCGTGCCCCAGATTGTATTTTGATTTCTTGAAAACCCAAACCCTCTGTAATCTAACAGACACAAAGGCTTCTGCTGAGAAAGAAGAGGGGAAACAACCATTTTTTACTCCCCCTAATTTTGATCAGTTGGATGTTAAAGTACACGAGATGCAGTCACTGGGGTTCGCTCTGGAGCGCCCTCCCCTGCGAACTTCTGAGAATTCCTGCCTGGCGGCTCAGCTTCATAGCCCACGTTGGCCCTTAGGGGAGCACTTTCCACCTCCTTTTCCAGAGTCTGTTAGCCAATCCACAGATTATGCGAGTCTTAAAATAGAAGTAGTTTACAATTTCTGATTCCCAGATACAATACATTTAAGTAGATCTTAGGAAATATATAGTGTTTACCGAGTACTTCCCTAAAAGCAGAATAGGCTGGAAACATGAAAATTTTCTATTCTTTTCAAGAAGGTGTACTTTTGGGGGGAAAGCAAAGCCCCGACACGCATTCTGTGTTTTTGTTTCCTTATTAACAAAGTATTAATCTTCTGAAAAACACCCCAGCAGTACAGTGACAGAGACCGAAATGACTGAATGAGAGACTAACGACTCTGACTCCCAGCGGGAATGTGAACCGTTCGTTATGGTCAGACATTTCTCCCACTGATTCTCCAGCCACACGCATGGAACCACGCATTTCTGTTGCAGGAGGGCGCTGGTGAAATCCGGCCCCTGGGCCTTCGGGGGCTTGGTGCGCGGCGCGTGACTGTCCTCCGTCACTAGAGGGGGCCTCGGATTTAGAGAAATGAAAAGGACTTTTCTCCTCCGGTGTGTGGTTCACTTTGCCCTCTGTAAAGCCAGCTTCTGGCTCTGGAGCTTCAGCAATAAAAACCAGAATCCTGCGGACACGGAGTGCCCAAGCAGTCTCTTACTTCTCCTCCACAGAGCAGGCCCGTGATCGGCGCCTCCTGTCGCCCTGTGGGCTAGGTTTTTAGGGGCGTTCGTTGCCCGTGCTTTCATAGGTCTGACAATGGGGAACATCTGAAATTGCGCCACCTTTTGCAGTCTTTCAGCAACAGCCAATTCGTGCATAAGGGTCATTTCATGACCCTCCCAGGGTCGGAAAGCTGAGTGTCAGCACGGTAGGTGAAGGAAGGGGGGTGGCCGCTGAGGGAGGTGGCTTCCTCATTACCACACCTAATGGCAGACTTCTCATCGTGTATTTCTATGTGAAACAAAATTCCCCTCCAAGATGTCTGGGGTTCCTTGACACAGAGGAAGCCCAGTTTCCACGTCTGAGGCTGGTGCCTGCTGCGTGGGAAGGGGACAGCAGGGCTGTGCCCGGTCTGGGCCAAGTCAGGGCTGTGCAGGGTCTGGAGACCTGGAGAGCCCTTTTACGGCTGCAGCTCAGCGATTTCGACCAGACCTGGGTTCCTGTTTGCAGTTGGGGGAGTCTGAGTGTGACTTAAGGACGGAGCACCACAGAAACATCTGGGGGAGAGAACAATCTGGCTGAACCACCTACTGCTCTGTCCACTGCTGCCCAGCATGAATGTCAGGTATCCGTTCACAGAACATACCTCCTGTTCTTCCGGTCCGAAGACAAGTCCTCTGCTAGCTCCGAGCAGAATTTTACAGTCTGGCCTCTCACTGCCATTGTGTCCATGTTCATGGAATAGCTGACTTGATTGCTTTTATCGATATGATTCACAACAATAAAACCCACCTTTCCAAAGGATACAGTTCAGGGAGTTTTAGCATATTCTACTATATTTAGTATATTCTCATCCTACCGATGTCCTACAGCCATCACCACTATGTAATTCTAAAGCACTTTCATCATGCTCAAAGGAAACTCCGTGGGGGTGAGCAGGTCACTCCCCACTCTCCCCTCTGCCCAGCCTGGCGACCACTAACCTACTTTCCGTTGCTGTGGCTTTGGCGATTCTGGACCTTTCATTTAATTGATTTCATTTAAATGAAATCCCAGACTCTCTATTTAAAACCAGAAATAAGAGAAAACCTGAAGTAACTTTCCATAAGCAGCAGTTCCTATGGTATACGTTTTATCACATGTTCAATGAAGGGATACGGAGATGCGGAAGGCCACACTAAGGGTGTAATGTGTCAAGTTACACGTAAGAACATAGCTCCACTCTGACTATCAGTTCCCGACCAAGGCAGCGATGAGCATGAACAGCCGAGAGGTGAAAAATGTTCTGCTGTACCATCTCCGAGCATTCCCATGCTGCTGGCAGTGATGAGTGGTACGAGCATCAGGCCCCGGCACCTTCCCCACATTGCAGGCCATCCCCATGTTCTGCCGAGGTCGGCAATAATGAGAAGCGTGGGTGACCACAGAGCCAGGTCAGAGAGGACAGGGAATAGGTCTAGCTCCCTTTCTACCACGTGCCAGGACTGACCTAGTGCCTGCCACATGTGGGCACTCAGTAGTTGGTGGATTCATAAGGAAACAAGAACAGCTCATGTATGGTCTCCCGGTCCAAAGACATAAAAAAATTAACTATGATGGAGATGTTAGGAAAACAGTCTCTCCTGACCTCACCACCCAGGTCCTACTGAAGTTGAAGCTGCCTTTGTTGCACTGTCCTGCTTTTAAAAATTGTGCTTTGGGGCACCTGGGCGCCTCAGTCGTTAAGCGTCTGCCCTGGGTTCAGGTCATGATTCCGGGATTCTGGGAAGGCACCCCACATCGGGCTCCCTGCCCCAACCCCTGCTGTGCTCTCTCTGACAAATAAGTACTAAATAACGAAATACATAAATATTGTGCTTCAAATGCTTGGAGATGGAATGAGTACAAATGACCGGGTGCTGGGGTGGGGAGTGAGAATGAGTGAGTGCTGAGTGGGGACAGAATTTGTTGAGGACGATGAAAAGGTTCTGGGTCAGGGACAGTGGAGATGGTTGCACAGCCCTGTGAATGTATTTAGTGCCGGTGAATTAGGCACTTAAAATGGTCATAATTTTATGTACATGTGTTTTACCACAATTTAAAAAAAGCTTGCTTCCTCCATGAGTTGCCTGTCAAGACTTTCCGGAAGATCCTATCTTCTCATTCCCTGACAGTAGGAACGGATCAATCACTTCATTAGATATTTGTTGGACCTTTGTTAACAAAATCCAGAGTTACTGAAAATTAGTGGCTACTTTTTCATTCCTGACTTCTGAAGGTGAATTGCAGGATCCTTGAAACTTGCTCTACCACACCCGTGCTTTATAAAATTAAGGTCTTGTTGTTGAACAACAACAAAAACCCAGACGGACAAAATCCACGGCCAACGCTGTGTCATTGAGCAGATAGTCCCGACCGTGGACATAAAGTGGACAGAGAATTTTCCACGGTGGGTTTCAAGTTGCCGAAAGTAGGCTTCGTAGTCTTACTGTCGGTTGGCGGTCTTACCAAGTGATGAAGTGATTTCTGTGGGAGCGCTGGATAGTCTGCTTGGATAACTGTTCATATGGTACGATGTGAAAATGTAAACCCATCCTTGATACTTGTGTTTTGGAAACTGTAACAGGCTCGGGAGCCCAGACTTTCCCACATTCCCTTGTCTGCTACACGCTCTGGAGCAGTTCTTACCCTTGCTTCTTCCTCTCTTCTTCCCTCGGCTTCCGTGACTCAGGGAAACCAAGATGTAAGCCCTCTCTCTCGGTGTACATGGGAAATTCAGACAGCATAGTCTAAGCACCTGCATTTTTCACATAAACCAAAAGACCCAGAGTGTTCACGGATTCTATTATATAACCTTGATTTGGCATCAAGGTCAAATCCACTCTTGTTAGGAATGTAAGTGTAGAAAGGCTGCTATATACTTAAATCTCATTTTATTTGCTTCTCTGGGGGTTGTCTTCATGTTTTCATTAGAAATGTTTTTACAGATGGAGGCTCTTCAGATATAAAGTTGCTGAAGTGGAGACTCAGAAGTTTAGCTTTCAAATTAAAGGGCGGTGGAAATCTGTTTAGAAAGATTAATTTATAGATAAATAATTTACTGACTGATACACTAATGTACAAGGATCCCCAGAGGCTTTTAAAGATGTAGTCATTATATTCTTAAGGTTTCTAAGAATGTTAAACCTGTCATTCATAACAGGAGAGAACTAAAATAAGGCCCATTTATAATTTCTTCTTGGAAACATTTCAGCCACAAATTCATAGACAAATATTTTTTCTTTTCCAAATAACCCATCTAATAGTTGGACAGCACAATCCTTTTCTTGAGTAACATGTTAACTAGTTGAAAGCACGCAGATGCATTGGATGAATGCTGAGTTGCCCTGAATATTTTATATTAAAACTTGGCTAGAGAAAAAGAGGTATTACTGCAAAATCTTACTTGGACGTTACTGTAAATTTTAGCGAATGCCAACCCGATACGGAGAAAGTCTGTGCCTGGGAGGTTTGCAGTATTTTAAGCAAATTCTCCCCTTAGTGAATAGACCGAACAGGACTAAGGCATCCAAGAACTGGTTCCCTTGCTAGGACTTCTTTCTGTAACCTGAAAAGGCAACATTGGGTCGCTAACATTTCCATCTGTTCACCTGATAGAAATTCCGGGTTGCCAGGCAAGACTGGTACTGTCCTCCTTGAGTTCAGTTCCGATTTTGTGAAAAATCGGATGCCCCGAAGAAAGTACGGCAAATCAAGAACTTGGGGCGTAAATACCGAGCCCCTGCCTTCATGCTGTGTAGATTGGACGAGCCAGTGTAGCTGAGCTGAGTGATGTCTTCACCCTATTGTGGCCTCGAGGAAGGAAATTTCGGTCCTGACTTAGCTCCGTTGTCGGCAGATGAGCTCAACGGTCTTGTCTTGGTCTCTGACAGATGTTTATTTAGGTAACCTACTGAAATCTGTCAAATTTGCACAAAGAAAATAAAGGTACCAAATAGGAAATCGTTTCATAAACAGTCTTCAGAAGTAATTTAGCCCACAGACTCAGTCTGCCGATAAAAATTGTATCGGCCAGCCCACATGTGGCCTTCCGTCAGTCGCTCTGTTGTCAACTCACACTCCTCTCCCTTATCTCTCTGTGCGCATATGTTTACCAGGAACAAATGAGGCGCAAGATGTGTGTTCAAAAGATTCTTTTAGAAACCCACAAAAAAGAAAAGGAGAAAGAGAAAGAGTAGAAAGAAGAGCCCACACCCCAGTTTTGTCTTTCAATCCACCTTTTCCCTTTCTAAAGGCTGTAAGGTGCCGTTTGGTTTTGCTCTTCTTCGGCTTTTATGGTTTGAACCTTATTGTCAGTGTCCCGATCTACAAGGTGTCTGTGAATCTAGCGGCCCACACACGCAGGAGGAGCAGTTGTCAGCCTAGTCTGTTGCTGCCTGAAGCCCCACTTGAAACTTGCTGCATTCTCAAGGTCATTGTAATGTGCCCTCCAGTGTGTGCATTAACTGACCAATCCCTCGGGCATGTCCTACCAGATGAGAGAGAATAAGCTGCCCATTCTACTGAGATCAGATGAACTGAGGTATTCATCATGATTATATACATTTATAATTTTTATATTTGTATAGTATTGTGTTTACATATGTATCAACTGGAACTCCTTTGTTTGGTATGGGATTCTCTTTAGTCATATATAAATCACTCATGCCGCACTTCCTATTATGGTACCTTAGAAATTACACCCATGGGGCGCCTAGGTGGCTCAGTGGGTTTAGCCTCTGCCTTCGCCTCAGGTCATGATCTCAGGGTCCTGGGATCAAGCCCCGCATCGGGCTCTCTGCTCAGCAGGGAGCCTGCTTCCACCTCTCTCTCTGCCTGCTTCTCTACTTGTGATCTCTGTCAAATAAATAAATAAAATCTTAAAAAAAAAAAAAAAGAAATTACACCCACTGCTGTTTTCAGCGAACGGGGGTGGGTGACACTGGGCCTCTCTTCTCTTTACAGACCAACAGCAAAGAGTGAACGAAAGACCATTTCTGCCTTTTTCTTTTCATCTCTTGTCTATACTCACTCTTGTACCTTTCCTGTGATTACTGTGCATCCTGGACACCCAAGGTAACAAAAAAGTTTCCTAGTGCAGGATTCTTAGTAAAAGCTCTAATAAGGCCTGTTTAGGTCAAAAGAGACTTTTCTCAGATTGAGTCAGAGTTTTTTGATACTAAGAATAATATCAAGCCTGTTGGAAACACCTGCTCAGCTTGATCATAAACTCCCTCCACTTAGCTCCTAGTCACATTGAAAGTGCCAAGTTAACTTGGGAGAAAAATGGAAAAAACACAACCAGTTTATAAGCCTGTGCTCTGAAATGGTGGTGGTGGGGGACTGGAACATGGCAAACTCAGAATCTAAGATGGCCTTCAAATCCATAGGGTCCAAACCTTTGTATAGAACACGGCGATAGGTACAAATGAAAACGGTCATCAAGTGAGAAAAATATTTATCAGAATCTGACATTCATTCCTGATAAAGAAGCCCAAGAAACTAAGAAGGGAACTTCCTCAACCTGATAAAGAATATCTACTTTAAAAAAAAAAAATCTATAAAAATCCTGCAGGTAATGTAGTTCATGATAAAAGGTGAGGAATTTTCCTAAGATGAATAACAAAACAGCACCTGTTCTCAGTATCTCCATTTGATATTATATGGGAGGTTCATAACCAGTTCGATAAGGCAGAAAAGAAGAAGATGGCAGAGTTGGAAAGATTAGTCTTCATTCCCCACCAAAAAAAAAAAAAGAAAAAAAGTAAACAAGAGTCCATGAATGAAAATCACCCTGGGAGGACTCAAAGAGTCCAATTAGAAACCTACAGCAACACTGTAAAGCCCACAAGGAGAATAACCACATACGAAGGATCTCTAGGGAGACGGGCATAGCTGAGGCATCATTGACATCCAGGAACAAAGTATTTTAATATCTTAGTAGGGGTGTGTGAAGAATTTAACTCTAGTATAAAAGTTAAAAGACAAAAGTTTAAAAAATAATTACAGGTACGATAATTTATTAATGGATACACAGTGTAAAATGATGTAAATTGTGACTTCAGAAACAACATGTGGGGGAAGGAAAAGGATAGGGTTTTTGTATATGATCAAAGTCAAGTTGTTATCAATTTAAAATGGACTGGTGTAAGATATTCTGTGTAAGCTCTGTGTCAAAGTAAAATCTATAGTACTTATAAACAAGGTAAGGAAAAAGAAATTAGGGCGTATCGCTACAGAAGATCATCAGATCACAGAGGAACAAGGAAACTATAAAAACAGCCAGAAAACAACTAACAAGACAGTTAATTCTCAGACCTTATTTGTATAATTACTTCAAATGTAAATGGATTAAATTCTATCAAAAGACATAAAATGGCTGAGTGGGGGAGGGGGGAGAACCCAAAGACACCCAACTATATGCTGTCTTCAAGAGCCTCTCTTCAGTTTTAAGGATACAAATAGGTTGAAAATGAAGAGATACATACAAATGTAAACCAAAAGAGATCAGGTGGTAGTTATAGTGCTATCAGACAAAATAGGCTTTAAGTCAAATACTGTAATTAAAGAAAGAAGGTCATTATTTAATGAAAAAAAGAGGTCAATTCATCAAGAAGATATAGGAATATTAAGTATATATTTACTCAGTATTGGAGTACCTAAATACACTGAGCAAATATTAGTAGAGTTGAAGGCATAATTAGACAGCAATGCAATAATAAGGGACCTCAATACCGTCAACAATGGGTCTATCACCTGGACAGAAGATCAATAATGAAACATTGTACTTGAACTACACCACAGACCAAATGGAGCTAACAGACTTATTAATAACCTGCCATTCAACAGGAACAGGACACACATTCTACTCAAGCACACACAGAACATTCTCCATGATAGATCATATGTTAGGTCAAAATGAGTCTTAGGAAGGCCAAAATCATATCAAGTACATCATATCCAACCACAAGAGTATAAACTAGAAATCACCATCAGGAAGAAAGTTGGTTAATATTGCAAATAATGTAGCAATTAAGCAACACATTCCCGAACATTCAATGGATCAAAGAATAAGTCAAAAGGGAAATCAGAAATGAGATATAAATGGAAACACAACACACCAAAGTGTATGGGATGGAGCTCAAAGAGTTTTAAGATGGCAATTTATAGCAGTAGAAACCTGCATTAAATAAGAATCTCAAAGAAATGAACTAACTTTGTATCTCAAGGAACTAGGAAAAGAAGAAAGAATAGGCCAAAGTTAGCAGAAGGCAGAAAGTAACAAAGAGTAAGCAGAAAGAGAGAGTAAAAAGACAAAAAGATCAATGAAGTTAAGAGCTGTTTTTTTTTTTTTAAACGATAAAACTGACAGACACTTAAACTACGAAAAGCGAGAAAAGACCCAAATAAAATCAGGAATGAAAGAAGCAGCATTACAACAGATTCTGCACAAAGGATCACAACAGATTACTACTGAACAATTATTGCCAACAAATTGGATAACCTAGGCATGGATACATTTCTAGAAAAATAAAGCCTACCAAGACTAAATCATGAACAAATAGAAAATATGAACAGGATATTGAATCAGTAATCAAAAACCTGCCAATAAACTGAAGTCTGAAACCAGATGTTTTCACTTGCGAATTCTACAGAACATTTAAAGAATTAATACCAATCTTGCTCAAACTCCCCAAAAATAGAACACTTCCAAATTCATTTTATAAAAGGCCAGCTTTAACCCTGACAGCAAAAAACACAAGAAAATTGCAAGCCAATATCTCTGATGAAGCTAGATGCAAAAATCGTCAATAAAAGACTAGCAGACCAAATTCAACACCATGTTATAAGGACCATACACCACAATCAAGTGGGATTTATCTCTGGAATGCTAGGAGGATTCAACAAATATAAATAAACGTGATATACCACATTAACAAAAGGAAGGACAAAAATTCTATGATTGTCACAAGAACTGTTAAAAATACATCTATCCTGGGGCACCTGGGTGGCTCAGTGTGTTAGGGCCTCTGCCTTCGGCTCGGGTCGTGATCCCGGGGTCCTGGGATTGAGCCCCGCATTAGGCTCTCTGCTCCATGGAGAGCCTGCTTCCTCCTCTCTCTCTCTGCCTGCCTCTCTACGTACCTGTGATCTCTCTCTCTGTCAAATAAATAAATAAAATCTTTAAAAAAAAAAATACATCTATCCTGTGATCTACCAATCCCACTTCTGGGTGTTCATCAAAAGGAAAAAAAATTAGTATCTTACAGAGATACTGCACTCCCATGTTCACTGCAACATTATTCACAATATCCAAAATGAAAACAACCTAAGTGCCTGTCAACAAATGAATAAGGTAAACAGAATATAAATATAAATATAAACATACGTGCGTGCGTGCACGCGTGCACACACACACACACACTGGAGTTACTCAGCCATAAGAAGTATAAATACTATGGGATCACTTATATCTGGAGTCATAAAAAATTTGACCTCATAGAAACAACAGAATCGACAGAGGGGCAAAGATGGTGGAGGAATAGAGGACCCTATTCCAGCCAGTCTGCTGAATTGAGCTGGATATCTAGCAGACCACTCTGAACACCCATGAAACCAGCCTGTGCTGTAAGATCTATCCAGATCTCTACAAACAGAATATCTCCGGCATTTGGCCTTGAGGTATGAAGTGGGGAGCCATAATTCTACAGGCAGATATCAGAAGATAAATGTAAGGGGGAGGGATCCTCTGTGACCTTGCACTGGGAAGGCAAAAGCCTCCCGCGCTGAGGCCTGGGAACAGACTTGCAGACCCACAGTGGCGGGGAAAGGACTTTAGGGCAGCCCCCAGACTGAAATCTGGAGCTGCTGGGGTGCACGTGCAAACTGGGGGTGACTGATAGTTTTAGAAGCACAAAGGGCAGAGGCGTGCCTGGATCTGGAAGTGAGGGCTGGGAGTGCCACTCTGGGGCACACAACCCAGGACGCTGTGGTGTTTAGAAGCACAGACAGAAACAGAGTCAGTGTGGCCTGGAGGGCTCTCTGGAGATCAGACTGCTATCTCTGTTCTGAGATAGAGGTTTGGATACGGTCACTTCAGCTCTGACTCTTGGAAGAGATGCAGAAAGCCACCAAAGAACAAAAGCCCCCCAAAACCGGTTTTCACTGAGCCCACCCCCCCACCCCAACACACACACATAAGGTACAGGGCAATTCTGCCCTAACAGGGTTGCCTGAGTAACCATGCAGAAGGCCCCTCCCCCAGAAGACAGGCTGGAAGAACAAGAGGCCAACAACCCTAAGATCCCTATAAAACAGGTGCATCTTGCTTGGATTGTGGTCAATAATCTGGACTCTGTACATTCCCTCAACCACTCTTCAACAGAATGACTCAGAGGAGGAACCCCCAACATAGGAAAGACTCAGAGACTGACCTCTGCCACAGAACTAATGGATATGGATATGAGCAAGATGCCGGAATAGACTTCAGGGTAACAGTTATGCAGATAATAGCTAGGATGCAGAAAACCATTAATGGCAACATGGATTCTCTAAGGGTAGAAGTGAGAGGTGATCTGGCAGAACTGAAAAATGCTATCAGTGAGAGCCAACCTAATCTAGATACTCTAACATCTAGGGTAAAGAAGGAAGAAGAACAAATTAGTGATCTAGAAGACAAGCTGATAGAAAGGAAGGATGGGGAGGAGGCCTGGAACAAACAGTTTAGAAGCCATGAAAACAGAATTAGGGAAATCAATGACACCATGAAACGTTCCAATATTAGAATTATTAGGATCCCTAAGGGAGTGGAGAGAGGACTAGAAGAAATATATGAGCAAATCAGGGCTGAGAATTTCCCTAATCTGGGGAATAAAGCAAGCATTCGTCTCCTAGAGGCAGAGAGGGCCCCTCCCAAAATCAAGGAGAAGAGACTAGCACCCAAGCATGTAATAGTAAAACTTGCAAATCTTAAAACTGGGGAAACCATCTTAAGGTCAATTAGTGGGAAGAGATTCCTTACGTACAGAGGGAGGAACATCAGAATAACGTCAGACCTGTCCAGAGAGACCTCGCAAACCAGAAAGGGCTGGCAAGACATATTCAGGGCACTAAATGAGAAGAACATGCAGCCAAAGATTCTTTAATTTTTTCAAAAGACATTTATTTATTTATTTATTTGGCAGAGATCACAAGTAGGCAGAGAGGCAGGCAGAAAGAGAGAGGAGGAAGCAGGCTCCCTGCTGAGCAGAGAGCCGGAGCGGGACTCGATCCCAGGACCCTGAGATCACAACCCGAGCCAAAGGCAGAGGCTTTAACCCACTGAGCCACCCAGGCACCCCACAGCCAAGGATTCTTTATCCAGCAAGGCTGTCATTCAGAATGGATGGAAAGACAAGAAGCTTCCAAGAGTGGCAGGAATTGAAAGAATATGTGATCACTAAGCCAGTCCTGCGAGAAATATTATGAGGAGGGGCTTCTATAAGAGGAGAAAGACCCCAAGATGATACAGAACAGAAATACACAGAGACAATCTATAGAAACAAGGACATCACAGGCAACATGATGATAATAAAACTGTATCTTTCAATTATCACTCTCGATGTGAATGGCCTAAATGCTCCCATAAAATGGCATAGGGTTGCAACTTGGACAAAAAGACAGGACCCATCCATATGCTGTCTGCAAGAGACTCATTGTGAACCTAAAGATACATCCACACTGAAAGTGAAGGGATGAACAATACTTCATGCCAATAAACCTCAAAAGAAAGCTGAGGTAGCAATTCTCATATCAGATAAATTAGATTTTAAGCTAAAGACTGTAGTTAGAGATACAGAAGGACACTACATCATTCTTAAAGGATCAAACCAACAAGAAAATCTAACAATTGTAAATATTTATGCCCCCCAGTGTGGGAGCAGCCAACTACATAAGCCAACTGTTACAAAAAATAGACATACTGATAATAATACATTAAGAGTAGGAGACCTCAACACTCTACTCTCAGCAATAGACACATCACCCAAGCAGAAAATCAACAAAGAAACAAGAGTTTTGAATGACACACTGGACCAGATGGACCTCATAGATATATACAGAACATTCCACCCTAAGACAACAGAATAGTCATTTTTCTCAAGTGCACATGGAACATTCTCCAGAACAGACCACATACTGGGTCACAAGCCAGGTCTCAACTGATATCACAAGTTTAAGATTATTCCCTGCATATTCTTAGACCACAGTACTTTGAAACTGGAACTCAATCACAAGAAAAAGTTTGGAAGAAATTCAAACACTTGAAAGCTAAAGACCACCCTGCTCAAGAATGTTTGGATCTACCAAGAAATCAAAGAAAAACTTAATTCATGGAAACCAATGAGAATGAAAACACTTTGATCCAAAACCTATGGGATATAGGAAAGACAGTCCTAAGGTAGAAATACATAGCCATCCAAGCCTCACTCAAAAAATAGAAAAACCTCGAATACACAAACTATCTTTACACCTTAAGAAACTGGAGAACCAACAACAAATTAAGCCTAACCCAATGCATGAGGAGGGAAATAAGATTAGAGTAGAGATCAATGAATTAGAAACCAGAAATACAGTAGAACACATCAATGAAACTAGAAGCTGGTTCTTTGAAAGAATGAATAAGATTGATAAATCACTGGTCATACTTATCCAAAAGAAAGGAGAGAAGGACCCAAATTAATAAAATTATGAATGAAAGGGGAGAGATCAGGACTAGCACCAAGGAAATAGAAATAATCATCAGAAATTATTATCAACAGCTATATGCCAGTAAGTTAAGCAACCTAGAAGAAATGGACATATTCCTGGAAACTATAAACTTCTAAGACTGAAACAGGAAGGAATTAACAACCTGAATAGATGAATAACCAGTAACAAGATTGAAGCAGTGATCAAAAACCTCCCAAAAAACAAGAGTCCAGGACCTGATGGATTTCCTGGGGGAATTCTACCAAACATTCAAAGAAGAAGTAATACCTATTTTCCTGAAGTTGTTTCAAAAAATAGAAACAGAAGGAAAACTTCCAGACTCTTTCTATGAAGCCAACATTATCTTGATCTCCAAACCAGGTAAAGACCCCATCAAAAAGGAGAATTACAGACAAATATTGATGAATACAGATGCCAAAATTCTCAACAAGATTCTAGCTAATCTAGGATCTAACAGTACATTAAAAGAATTATCCACCAATTTATCCCTGGGATCCAAAGGTGGTTCAACATTCCCAAATTCAACATTCCCAAATCAATTAATGTGATAGAACACATTAATAGGACAAGAACCATATGGTTCTCTCAATGGATGCAGACAAAGCTCTTGACAAAAACAGGATCCATTCCTGATTAAAACACTTCAGAGTATAGGGATAGAGGGAACATCCCTCAGCCTCAGAAAAATCCATTTATGAAAACCCTACAGTGAATATCAGTCTCAATGGGAAAAGTTGAAAGCCTTTCCCTTAAGATCAGAAACAGGACAAGGATGCCCATTCTTGCCACTATTGTTCAACACAGTACTAGAAGTCCTAGCAATGGTAATCAGACAACAAAAAGAAATAAAAGTTGTCCAAATTCTCAAAGAAGTCAAACTCTCTTCACAGAAGACATGATACTTTATGTGGAAAACCCACAAATCCCACTCCCAAATTACTAGATCTCATATAGTAATTCAGTAATGTGGCAGGATACAGTTGCACAGAAATCAGTTGCTTTCCTTTCCTATACACTAACAATGTAACCGTAGACAGAGAAATTAGAGAGTTGATTCTATTTACAATAGCATCAAAAACTATAAGATACCTTGGAATAAACCTAATCAATGAGGTAAAGGATCTATACTCGAGTAACTACAGAACACAAGACAGAGAATGATGGAAAAATATTCCATGCTCATGGATTGGAAGAATAAACATTGTTAAAATGTCTATACTGCCTAGGGCAATCTATACTCTCAATGCCATTCTGATCAAAATTCCCCCGGCATTTTCAAAGTGCTGAAACAAACAATCCTAAAATGTGTATGGAACCAGAAGAGACCCTGAATTGCTAAGGAAATGTTGAAAAAGTAAAACAAAGCAGGGGGCATCATGTTGCCTGATTTTAAGCTATATTACAAAGCTGTGATCACCAAGTACCAAGACAGCATGGTACTGGCACAAAAACAGACACATAGACAAACGGAACAGAATAGAGGCCCAGATATGGGCCCTCACCTGTATGGTCAAAAACTCTTTGACAAACCAGGAAAAAAAACATCCAATGGAAAAAACCCAGTCTCTTCAATAAATGGTGCTGGGAAAATTGGCAGCTATATACAGAAGAATGAAACTCGACCATTCTCTTACACCATACACCAAGATAAACTCAAAATGGATGAGACAAGAATCTATCAAAATCCTAGAGGAGAACACAGGAAGTAACCTCTTCAACATCACCCACAGCAACTTCTTTCAAGACATGTCTCCAAAGGCAAGGGAAACAAATGCGAAAATGAACTTTTGGGACTTCATCAAGATCAAAAGCTTCTGCACAACAAAGGAAACAGTCAACAAAACAAAGAGGCAACCCATGGAATGGGAGAAGATATTCACAAATGACACTACAGACAAAGGGCTGATATCCAAGATCTATGAAGATCTTCTCAAATTCAACACATACAAAACAGATAATCATGTCAAAAAATGGGCAGAAGACAGGAACAGACACTTCTTCAATGAAGACATACAAATGGCTAGCAGACACATGAAAAAAAAGCTCATCATCATTAGCCATCAGGGAGATTCAAATCAAAACCACATTGAGATACCACCTTACACCAGTCAGAATGGCAAAAATTGACAAGGCAGGAAACAAATGTTGGAGAGGATATGGAGAAAGGGGAACCCTCTTACACTGTTGGTGGGAATGCAAGTCGGTGCAGCCACTTTGGAAAACAGTGTGGAGGTTCCTCAAAAAGTTAAAAATAGAGCTACCCTATGACCCTGCAATTGCACTACTGGGTATTTACCCCAAAGATACAGATGTAGTGAAAAGAAGGGCCATATGCACCCCAATGTTCATAGCAGCAATGTCCACAATAGCCAAACCGTGGAAAGAGCTGAGATGTTCTTCGACAAATAGATAAAGATTTGGTCCACATATACAATGAAATATTACTCAGCCATCAGAAATGATGACTACCCAACTTTTTCATCAACATGGATGGGACTGGAGGAGATTATGCTGAGTGAAATAAGTCAAACAGAGAAAGTCCATTATCATATGGTTTCACTTATTTGTGGAGCATAAGGAATAGCATGGAAGACAGTAGGAAAAGGAAGGGAAAAACGAAGGGGGAGAATCAGAGGGGAAGAGGAATCATGAGAGACTGTGGACTCCAAGAAACAAACTGAGGGTTTTGGAGGGGAGGGGGGGAGTGGGTTGGGTGAGTCTGGTGGTGGGTATTATGGAGGGCACAGATTGCATGGAGCACTGGGTGTTACCTGCAAACAATGACTCCTGGAACACACTTCAAAAACTAATGCTGTACTGAATGGTCACCAACATAACATAATAAAAAAAAAAGGAAAGAAAAGAAAAAAAAAACAGTAAACACACACACACACACACACAAGAAACAATAGAATGTCAGCAGGGGCTGGAGGTTAGGCAAAATGGAGAGATGTTCCACGGGTCAAACTTTTAATTTGAAGATGAATAATTTCTCAGGATACAATGCAGTGCATGGCAACTATAGTTAGTAATACTGTACTGTATACTCAAAATTTACTCAAATAGTGTATCATCCACATTCTTTTTTTTTTTTAAAGATTTTATTTATTTATTTGACAGAGAGAGATCACAAGTAGGCAGAGAAGCAGGCAGAGAGAGAGAGGGAAGCAGGCTCCCTGCTGAGCAGAGAGCCCGATGCGGGGCTTGATCCCAAGACCCTGGGATTATGACCTCAGCCAAAGGCAGAGGCTTTAACCCCCTGAGCCACCCAGGTGCCTCGTATCATCTACATTCTTAACACACACACATACACACACACACACACACACACACACAGTCGATAACTGAGGTGAAGGATATGGTTACTTCATTATGGTAATCACTTCACAATGTTTGTATCTATCAAAACATTACACTGTACACTTTACATACAATTTTGTCAATTATAACTCAATGAAACTGGGAAGAAAAAGAAAGTCATCAAATTTCAAAGACTGGGGTATCTTTTACAGATCACATAATTGATCACCTAAAAAATACCCAACATAATCTAAGGATTCACAAGTCCATTTAGCAAAGTTGAAAAACCCAAGATCAACATGTAAAATACACAAACATCAGTTGTATTTCTGTGTACTACCAACAATCAATCCCAAAGCATTTAAGCATGCAACATTTAGGACTAAATGGGACAAAAATGCCAAAGACCTACACACATACATCTCTAAAACACTGTGGAGACAATCTAAGTAAGTAAAGACTCAGGGTATTCATAGGTCAAAAGAGTCAATATTGCTAAGGTATTACTTTCCCCAAATTGATCTATAGGTTTAGTGAAACCCTTATCAAAATCCCATCATGTTTTTTGTTGCTGAAATTGAAAAACTGAATCTAAAATTTCTATCAAAATGCAAAGGAAGAGTTCACCTCTTCCACCAACACACCAAATGTACACCCATTTATTATAGAGAAATTCCTCCTGAGGAAGAACTGAAGACTCACTGAACAGCTTCTGAACAAAAGAGAGACCCTAGAGAGAATAGCAGGAGAGATGGAGACACAGTAATGGGGAGAACACTCACCCCAATGCTGCCAACTGCAGTGGGGAGGGATAGTACAGAGAGACACTGAGCAGATTTGGTTGCCCTGGGGCAGAGCAAAAAACCCCAAATCCCATGGTTTAAAAGGGTAACTGGAATATCCAAGAACCAGCCCAAGACCCTGCCAAATGGCAGAGGAAGTGTTGGAAATCTCTCTGGATCAGAGGACTTGGTAAGCCCCATAGCTTGCTTGCCCCCTCCACCTGGGTGAGCCCCAAGTCTTTAGCCCACACCAGCCCAAGCCATCCTACCCGCCAACCTGACCTCAGCATGGTGCACACTGGAACACCCCAGTCAGGGCTCACTATAGCTCTAGCTATCTTGCCAAGGTGACACAGGCATCAAGTACCCCAAAATACTCCAGATAACTTACTAGGGTACCCCCTGCACATAGCACTCCAAGACACCCCAGCCTGTGCCCACCTCTGCTCCAGCCCGCTGCCAGGGTGCTCCCTGAGTGGACCATCCTGGGACACCCCAATTTGCACCCATTTCAGTTTCAACTGTCCTGCCAGAATGTCCTTTGGGCAGAGGGCCCCAGGAAGGCCCTGGTCCATGTCCATAATAGCTCTAATCATCCCACTAGGACAACCCCAGCATGGATTGTCCCAGGACCCCCAGCACCCACCAGCCGCAGCTTCAACCAGCCAGCCAAAGCCACCAGGCATACATAGTCTACACAGGGGACCACCATATACAGGATCACTCCTCCAAGTTTAGAAAAGTACCTGTCTTTCCTAATTCATAAAAATAAGCACAGAAAGTCAAGCAAAATGAGGAGACAAGAATGTGGGCCAAAAAAATAAACAAGACAGAGGCTCAGAAAAAGACCTAAAAGGAACAGAGATAACCAATCTACCTAGTACAGAGTTCAAAGTAATGGTCACGAAGATGCTTACCAGACTGGAGAGAAGAATGGATGAACTGGAGAGAATGACTTCCAAAAAGAGATTTAAAAAATATTTAAAAGAACCAATAAAAGCTGAAGACTACAATATACTATGGAAAATGAAAAATACACTAGAGGGACTCAACAAAGGATACATAAGAATGGATCACCAATCTGGAAGATAGGGTAATGGAAAGCACCATAGCTTATAGGAAAGAGGGGGGGAAAATAGCATGGAATGAGTTAGGAATCTCCTGGACAATATCAAACATTCACATTATAGGAATTCCAGAAGGAGAACAGAGAGAGAAAGGGGCATAAAACTTATTTTAAGAAATAAGAGCTGAAAACTTATTTAACTTGAGGAAAGAAATAGACATCCATGTTCAGGAAGCATGAAAGTAACAAATAAGATGAACCCAAGGAGGTCCAAACCATATTTCAGATTTAAAATGTCTACGATTAAAGGGGCATCTGGGTGGCTCAGATGGTTAAGCGTCTGCCAACAGCTCAAGTTGTGATCCCCAGGTACTGGGATTGAGCCACAAGTCAGGGTCCCCACTCAGTAGGGAGTCTTCTTCCCCCTCTTTCTCTATCTCTCCCCCTGCTTGTGCTCTCTTGGTTGGTCTCTCTCTCTCAAATGAATAAATAAGTCTTTAAAAAAATAAAATGTCAGGGCGCCTGGGTGGCTCAGCGGGTTAAGCCTCTGCTTTCAGCTCAGGTCATGATTTCAGTGTGGAAACTGCTTGATATTCTCTCTCCCCCTCTCCCTCTGCCCCTACACATCTCTGTCTGTCTCTCTGTCAAAAAAAAAAAAAAGTACAAGGGAAACCCCAGAAGATAATCAGCTGATTTTTTCAACAGGAACTCTGCAGGTCAGAATGGAGTGGCATGATCTATTCAAAGGGCTGGAAGGGAAAAATCAACACCAAGAATATTGTACCCAACAAAGCTGTCCATAATTGAAGGAGAAAAAGAGTGAGCCAGACAAACAGAAATAAAGGAGTTTTCCCCCATTAAACTGGTCTTAAAAGAATTGTTAAAAGGACTTCCTTAACTGGAATAGAAAAAGCCCTGATATAAGAAAATTACAAAAGGAAAAGAATTTTATGAGTAAAAGCAAATATACAATAAAAGTAATGGAGTATCACTTATAAAGCAAGTATAAACGTTAAAAGACAAAAGTAATAAAATCAATTATATCTAAAGAATTAGTTAATGGGACTTATAAAACACAAAGATGTTAAAAAAAAGACAACATATACATAAAACATGGAGAGGGGAATAAAAATGAAGTTCCTTTAGAATGTGTTCAAACTTAAGTGACAATCAACTTAATATAGTCTGCTATAATCTTAGGATGTTGTTATGAACTTTATGTTTACCACAAATTCAGAAACTGTAACAAATACATAAAAAATTAGAAAGTCAAGCCCAACACTAAAGAAAGTCAATCACAAAGAAGGACAAGCAAATGAACAGAAAAGAGCTACAAAACAACCAGAAAACTTAGCCAAAGGGCAATGATTACTTTAAATGTAAATGGTCTAGTAGCTCCAATCCAAAGACATAAATGGGGTGACTAAATGGATTTAAAACACAAGACACATCTACATGATGCCTACAAGAGACACACTTCAGACCAAGGACACATACACACTGAAAGTGAAAGGATGCAAAAATATATTCTGTGCTAAAAAAGGGGGGGTGGAAAGCCCTGGTAACAATACTTACTTTGTACAAAATAGACTTCAAAACAAAGACTGTAACAAAAACAAAGAAGTACATTACGTAATAATAATGAGATCAGTTAAACCAAAGGGTATAACAATTGTGATTATCCATGGACTCCAACAATGGAGCACTAAAATCCATAAAGCAAATAATAACAGACACAAGAGGTAAAAGTGGCAGTAATGCACTCAAAGGAGAGGACTTTAACACTCCACTTAAATCAATGGATAGGTTATGTGAAGAGAAAATCAATAAACAGTACACTTGAACAACACGTTAGGCCAGATATACTTAAGAGATATCAATGAAACATTCCATCCAAAAACAACAGAATACACATTCTTTTCAAGTACACAAAGAACATTCTTCAGGATAGATCACATTTTAGACCACAAAGAATCTTAATAAATTTAAGAAAAACAAAATCATATCATGCATCTTTTCCAACCACAACATTTCAATTAGAAAGCAATTACAAGAAAAAAAGCTGGAAAAAATACAAACACATGGAGGCTAAACAACACACTACTAAACCACCAACAGATCAACTAAAAAAGCCAAGAGGCAATTAAAAGATACATGGAGATAAATGAAAATGAAAGCACAAGTGTCCAAAATTCTGGGGATGCAGCAAAAGCTGTTCAAAGTGGGAAATTTATAGCGACACAGGCCCTACCTCAAGAAACAAGAAAAATCACAAATAATCTAACTTTCCACCTGAAGAAGCTAGAAAAGAACAAACAAAATCCCAGTTAGAAAGAAGGAAATAATAAAAATCAGAGTACAAATAAATGAGAAACTTAAAAATCAGTAAAAAAGATGAGTGAAACCAAGAGCCATTTCTTTGTAGAGATAAACATAACTAATAAACCTTTAGCCAGACTCATCGAGAAAAAGAAAGAGAGAAGACCCAAATAGTAAAATGAGCAATTAAAGAGTATAAGTAATAACCAACACCACACAGAGACAAAAACCCAAAAACCCACAGGGATTATGAAAGACTACTATAGAAAATTATATGCAAACATTTGGACAAACTAGAAAAAGTTGATGAATTCCTAGAAACACAAAACCTTCCAAAACTGAATCAGGAACAAATAGAAAATATGAACAGAGCAAATGTAAGTAGTGAAACTGAGTCAGAAACAACAACAACAAAAACCCAGCTCCCAAGGAAGGAACAAAATCCCTGGACCAGATTCATTCATAGGAAAGTTCTACCAAACATTTAAAGGAAAGTCAATACCCATTCTACTCAAACTATTCCAAAAAAGAGAAGAGGAAGGAAAGTTTCTAAATACATTCTTTGAAGCATTACCATTATACTAAAATCAGACAAAGACACTACAAAAAAAGAAAACTACAGGCCAATATCCTTGATAAACACAGCCATAAAACTCATTAAAATATTAGCAACCCACATTCAACAATACATTAAAAGGATCATTCACCACGATCAAGTGAGATTTATTTCTGGGATGCAAGGATAGTTCAATATTCAAATCAATCGATGCGAGGTACTGCATTAACAAAATGAAGCACAAAAATCATATGATTGTGACAAATGGAGCAAGAAATGCACTGGAATAAATTCAACACTTTTTCAGAACAAAAATGCTTAACTGAGTTCAGAGAGAACCTATGTAAACATAAAAGAGATCATATATGGAAAACCCAGAGCTAATATCACACTCTGTGATGAAAAACAGAGAGCTTTTCCTCTGAGATGATCAATAAGGCAAGGAGGTTTACTCTTGCCGCTTGTATGAAACGTACTGGAAATCCTAGCCACAGCAATCACACAAGAAATAAAAGGTACCCAAATTGGCGAGGAAGTAGAAAACTGTCAGCATTTGTAGACAACATGATACTATACATAAAAAACCCTAAAGATTCCACCAGAAAACTATTGGAATAAATGAAATCAATAAAGTTGCAAGATATAAAACTAATACACAGAAACCTGTTCTGATTTTGTACCCTAATAACAAAGTAGCAGAAAGAGAAATTAAGACAACAATATTTTTTTATAACTGCACCAGAAATAATAAAATACCTAGTAACAAACTTAATCAAGGAGGTCTAAGACCTGAGCTCTGAAAATGATAAAACATTGAATAAAGAAACTGAACATGACTCAAGAAATGGAAAGACATATTATGCTCATGGATCAAAAAACTTAATGTTGTTAAAATATCCATACTTCCCAGAACAATTTACAGATTCACTGAAATCTTTACCAGAATACTGACAGCATTTTTCACAGAGCTAGAACAAATAATAGTAAAATATGTATGGAGCCACACCAGACTCTGAAAAGCCAGACCAAACTTGAAAAAAAAAACAAAAAAAACCTGGTTATCCAAATCCCGTATTTCAAGATGCACTACAAAGCTACAATAATTAAAACAGTATGGTACTGACAGCAAAACAGACACAGAGATCAATGGAACAAAAGAGAGCTCATAAATAAACCAATGATTTTATGTTCAATTAGTCTAAAAAAGGGCAATAATGTGCAATAGGAAAATGATAGTATCTTCAACAAAGATGTTTCAAAACTGAACAGCTACCATACACAAGAGTTTCTTACACCATACACAAACTCAAAATGGACTTAAATACCTAAATGTAAGACGGGAAATGAAATTCCTAGGAAAATAAAACAAGGCAGTAATCTATTTGACATTTATCCTAGCATAATTTTTCTAGATATGTCTTCTTGGGCAAGAGAAACAAAAGCAAAAATAAACCATTAGGACTACATCAAAATGAAAAGCTTCTGCACAGCAAAGGAAACCATCAACAAAATGAAAAGGCAACTTACTAAATGGGAGAAGATATATGCAAGTTAAAGGGGTAATGTCCAAAATATATAAAGAACTTATACAGCTCAACAGGAAACAAATAAAAATAATCCAAGTTAAAAGAAGCAGGAGACCTGAAAAGACATTAAAAAAAAAAAAAAGTCATACAGGAGGCCAACAGACACATGAATAGATATTTACTATCTCTAGTCATTAGAGGAATGGAAATCAAAACCACAATTAGATACCACTTTGCACCTCTGACAATGGCTAGAATGCAAAAGACAAGAAATAACAAGTGTTGGTAAGGATGTGCAGAAAAAGGAACCCTCTTCAGTTGGTGGAAACGTATATTAGTGTAGCTGTTGTGGAAAAACCAATATAGAGGTTCCTCAAAAAAACTAAAATTAGGAATACCGTAAGATCCAGTAATGCCACTACTGGGTAATTGCTCAGTGAAACACTAAATTGAAAAGATATATGTACTTTTGCCCTTTATTGCAGCATTATTTACAATAGCCAAGATAAGGAAGCAACCCAAGTGTCCATCCACAGATGAATGGATAAAGATGTGGTGTATAAAAGGTAAAGATCCAAAGAGGAAATAGACCCACAAACATAGAAACTGATGGTTGCCAGACAGGTCGGAGGAGGGGGAAGGACAAAATGTGCAGTGGGGAGTGGGAGGTGCATGCTTTCAGTTATGGAATGAGTAAGTCAAAGGGATGAAAGATACAGTACTGGGAATACAAGTCCAAGGTACTGTAAAAGCACTGTATGGTAAGAAATGGTAGCAATACTTGCTGTGACCCCAGCATAAGATACAGACTTGTTCTATCGCTATGTTGTACACTGGAAATTAACATAATATTGTGTGTCAACAACACTTTAATTAAAAAAGTATATCCAAAATATAAGAGGAACACACACAACTCAACAGCAAAAATAACCCCAAATAATCCAATTTAAAAACAAGCAAAGAATCTGAATAGATATGAGTACATGAAACAGGCAGTCATCAGGTACATGAAAAGATGCTCGACGTCACTCGTCATCCGGGAAATGGAAATCAAAACCACAATAAGCTATCACCTCACAGCTGTCAGATGGCTATTATAAAAAAGAGAGATAGCAAGTGTTGGAAGGTAGTAGAGAAAAGGGATCCCGGTGCTCTGTGGGTGGAGATTGAAATTGGGGCAGCCACTAAGGAAAACAGTATGGTGGTTCCTCAAAAAAATGAAAAACCCAACTAACCATATGAGCCAGATACTCCATTTCTGGGTATATACCCAACAACAATGAAATCACCATCTTGAAGAAGTAGCTGCACCCCCATTTTCACTGCAGCATCACTACATGTTTACCCTAAAGATACAAATGTAGTGTTCTAAAGGGGCACGTGCACCCGAATGTTTATAGCAGCAATGTCCACAGTAGCCAAACTATGGGAAGAGCCTAGATGTCCATCAACAGATGAATGGATAAAGAAGAAGTGGTACATATATACAATGGAATACAATGCAGCCATCAAAAGAAATGAAAGCTTGCCATTTGCAATGATGTGGATGGAACTAGAGGGTATTATGCTGAATGAAATAAGTCAATCAGAGAAAGACAATTACCATATGATCTCCCTGATATGAAGAGGTTGAGAGGCAACATGGGTGGTTTGGGGGGGAGGAAAAGATTAAATGAAACAAGATGGGATCGGGAGGGAGACAAACCATAAGAGACTCTTAATCTCACAAAACAAACGGAGATAAAATCTTAAAACAAACAAACAAACAAACAAACAAACAAACTGCCAGGGGGAGAGGGGTAGGGAAGAGGGGGGTTGGGTTATGGACATTGGGGAAGGTATGTTCTATGGTGAGTGCTGTGAAATATGTAAACCTGGTGATTCACACACCTGTACCGCTGGGGCTAATAATACATTATATGTTAATAAAAAAACTAAAAAGACAAACAAACAAACAAAAACAAAAAACAAGAGCCAATACATGGAAACAACCTAAGGGTCCATCAATAGATGGATGGATAAAGGTATTATATATACAATGGGATATTATTTTGCCATAAAAGAAAGGGAATTCTGCCATATGTAACACCATGGATGAAATATGAGGTTATTATGCTAAGTAAAATAAGACAGGGAAACAAAATATTACATCATCTCACTTACATGTGGAATCTAAAAAAGTTGATATCACGCAAATAGAGAAGAGATTGGTTATTGCCAGGGGTGGGGGAAACAGGTGAAGGTGATCAGAGTACCAAGTTTCTGTTACAAGATAAATAAGTCCTGGAGATGTAGGGTACAGCTTAGTGACTAGAGTTAATGATAATGTGTATTTGAAAGTTTCGAAGAGTGGATTTTAAATGTTCTCACCACCCACAAAAAGTCATTATGTGAGGTGATGGGTATGTTAGTTAACACCACTGCAGTACTCATTTTGCAATATACAGACACATATCAAATCATTATGTTACCCTAAACTTACAGTGTCATGTGTCAATTACATTGTAATGAAGCAAAAGTAGTTCAAAAATTTAACTCAAAAGGGTTCTTAGATTTAAAGGTAAAACCCAAGACTATAAAACTTCTAAGAGGAAAAAAAAACTTCTAAGAGGAAACATGGATGATGACATGCGTGGTTTTTAGTTAAAGATTTCTTACATATGGCGTGCCTGGGTTAGATGGTTAGGCATCCTCCTTTGGCTCAGGTCATGACCCTAGGGTCCTGGGATCGAGGCCCGCATCAGGCTCCCTGCTCTGTGGGGAGTTTGCTTCTACCTCTCTTTCTTCCCACTGTATTCCTGCTTGTGCCCTCTCACTCTCTCTGTCAAATAAATAAATTAAATATTTTTAAAAATGAAATTAAAAAAAAAGATTTCTTACATGGAAAAATGTCAACAGCCCAGTCCACAAAAGAATAAATTGGTAAGTATTAGAACTTCATCAAAATTAAAAACACTGTTCTTCAAAGACACTTGATTAGGGAATGAGTAATAATAATAAACAAAAAAAACCATAACTTGGGGGAAAATCCTTGCAAATCACATAACCGACTGAGGATCTGTATTTAGAATACATAAACAACTCTTCCAAGTAAACAGTAAGGAACTCAAGTTTTTAGAAAGATAAATCGTTTGAACAAACGCATCACTAAAAAAGCTATATAGCCAATAAGTGCATAAAAGGATGCTCATTATCAAGTAGGAAAATATCTCTATTTTCTATATTTTCCTTATATATTTTTATTTATATATATTTTCTATTTATATTCTAAAACCACAATGAGTTAGAAAGGCTAACATTAGACTAAACAGACTGGCAATCCCTCTGGGTGTTTACCTAGGTTTCTTCTCCCAGGTGAAATAAAGCAAATGTCCCGACAAAGACTTGTACATGAAAGTTCACAGGACCTTTATTTGTAGCCACATGGGAAACAGTCGGAATGTTCATGACTAGGAGAATGAGTAAAGTGGCATAGCTGTACACTAGAATCCTGCTCCATAAGAATGAGTTCCCTGATACATGGAATCAGGGTATATCTCCAAACAATTATAAAAAGTATATTCACAGGGGTGCCTGGGTGGCTCAGTTGGTTAAGCATCTGCCTTCAGCTCAGGTCATGACCCCAGGATCCTGGGATCAATCCTCTCATAGGGTTCTCTGTTCAGCGGAGAACCTGCTTCTCCTCCTCCCTTTCCTTCTGTCCCTCTCCCTGGCTTGCACTCTCTCACTCTCTCCAACAAATAATTTTTTTTTTTACTGTATTCACAGACTAAAAGTGCACAAAAAAAGGAGCCCACAGTTCACACCTGTATTTATACAGAGTCTGGAAAGCAAAAATTATTGTAAAGTCATAGAAAGCTGATTGGTGGTCAGTTGGTACTGGGATCCAAGGGAGAGGAAGGGACAGGATGGAGGAATCATGAAGGGGTAAAAGGAGGGGCGCCTGGCTGGTTCAGTCAGTAGAAAATGTGACTCTTGACATCAGGGGTTGTGAGTTTGAGCCCCACATTGGGTGTGGAGATTACTTACAAAACAACAATGACAAAACGAAGTGGTACAAGGAAACTTTAGGAGTACTGGATATGATTTTTCCTTCAGTTGAGGATGATGGCTTCACAGATTCGTGTATTTCAAAACTTTTCAGATGGTATGCTTTAAACATGTACTATTTATTTTATATAAATTATATCTTGATAAAGTTGTTACACTCTTTAGGGCGCCTGGGTGGCTCAGTGGGTTAAGCCTCTGCCTTCGGCTCAGGTCATGATCTCAGGGTCCTGGGATCGAGCCCCGCATCAGGCTCTCTGCTCAGCAGGGAGCCTGTTTCCCCCCATTTCCTCTCTCTGCCTGCCTCTCTGCCTACTTGTGATCTCTCTCTGTCAAATAAATAAAATCTTTAAAAAAAAGTTGTTACACTCTTTAAAATTCTGATATTAAAACAAGAGCCGCCAAAGTATTCTTGGTTGTCTGTTCATTTGGACTTAATTTTCAATCTATTATTTAATATAATAATGTGTTTGGCCATATTGGGGCATATCCTTTCCCTTTCAAGTGGATTGTCTAAGGCACTGAGGTTTAGTATTTACCATATTGGAAAATGCTTATTTGAACACTTTTAAAGATAAATCTTTATTTCATGTATCACAGCCCCCTTTGCTTTTTCAAACACAAAATACCAAAACTGAGAAATCTGTTTTTCTGTGTCGCAGATGACATGGTGACGGGGCAGCACAGATAGAGTAAACTATTGTATGTGAAGTTAGCGGATACCGTGGACAGGTTTCTATTTGCTTTTCTGCACAAGGACTTTCAGACGGTCGGCAAAATTACATTCAATTCAAAAAGGAAATATGTAATTGAAGCAATGAAAATGGGAAAAAAATACAGACTGCGGAACACTAACCCCAGAGAAAATATCAGTAAGGACATTATCATAAGCAGGTATATTGGAAAGTGACAAAAAAAAAATCCAGCTGTTGTGGTCATGTTACAATGTTTGCAAATCGAACCATCACGCAGTAGGACTTACACTTAGAAAGGGATGCATTTCCGCTACTTCTCATGAAACGGGCTTGCGGGTGTGGGGGGGATCTCGTGCAATAGCAACACAATGCCTATTTGGTAACTTTGAACTTGAGTGGTAATAAATGTATAATGCTGATTAAAAGAATAGGATAATTTTTATGCTTCTTCCCTAATTTTAATACACTGTTACAACTCAAAGTAAGTGTCCTGTCAAAATTGTGTCTTTAGATCTGAGAATACATTTTCTTCTGGAACATTGTATCATTCTATGACCATTTTAAAACCTACAAATACCCTGAAGATTGTATCATTTAAATCCCTTATTTAATTACATTGTTAATAAGTGACTTTGAAAGGAAATAATCAGTTATTACTAAAGATTATACAGTGGATTTAAGATTCTTTCCTATCCCAGGGGCAATGACTAGTAATAATTTCTTGGAGATTCTTCTCAAAATTTAACACACAAGCACACATTTAACCTACTTAACAGCATCACATGGGAACTAGAGAATTGTGATGACAACTAGTAAATCTCAGAGGTCATTCTCTATTGATACTTAAAACCCACTTATTTTCTTTAATATGAAGCATTTTAAATAATGGTTGCAGATATAAATTTAATAAACTCCCTTTCTTTAAAATATTTTATTTATTTTATTTGTCAGAGAGAGAGCGAGCACAAGCAGGGGGAGCCGTAGGCAGAGGGAGAAGCAGGTTTTCTGCTGAGCAAGGAGCCCGATGTGGGACTTGATCCCACGACTCTGGAATCATGACCAGAGCTGAAGACAGACACTTAACTGATGGAGTCCTCCAGGCATCCCAAATTTAATAAACACTTTTAAAGACACCACCTAATTTTAACAAGTATTAACATTTTATTATTTTTTTTCACTTTTGCCTACTAAGAAAAAAATCAATCTGAGGAGCCTTTGGTATACCTTTCCTTAATCCTATCGACCCCCATCCATTCCCCTCTGACCATTCTTACTTTGCTGTTCACATTCCTTTTTTTTTTTTTTTTAAGGTTTTATTTACTTGAGAGAGAGAGAGACAGTGAGAGAGGGAACACAAGGCAGACAAGAGGGAGAGGAAGAAGCAGGCTTCCCACAAAGCAGGAGCCCGATGCGGGGCTCAATCCCAAGACCCTGAGATCATGACCTGAGCCGAAGGCAGTTGCTTAATGAATAAGCCACCCAGGCGCCCCCACATTCCTATCTTTTTTTAAAAACTCACTATATAATTATTATGTTCCATAAACAAACTGTAACATCCTTTTAGGTGTAATAGAATGTTCCAGAATAGAATTGTACCTGGTTGATGGAGCAGTATGTATTCAATAAAATATAAGCATGAATCCACTTCCTTTTTCTACATTCACTTCTTTTACTCTGCTAAATCTCTCCTGTACTTACTTACATCGTGGACAGATGTCAGAACTTTCTAGTCATTTGAGGCTAATTGTTTAAAATTCTAATTTCCTTCTATTTAAATAGAGCTTTTCTATTTTTATAGTCCTTCATTAATATATAGTTTATTATAGTAAGCTCCACAAACAGTAAGGATAATATTAAGGATTCCACTGTGCCATCGAATACACAACATAGTAGGTAAATTACATAAATGCATTGCTACTGCATGGATACATATGTATCCATCCACACGCCCACGACTCAAATCAGGACAGCAAATGTTCTGATCACTCTCTGAAAGTTCCCTCATGTACCTTTCAAGGCAGTATCCATTGTCGCCCCCCCCTTGCCCAACAAAATGGAAATACAGCTCTGACTTCTATCATCATAGCTTCATTGTGCCCATTCTGGTAACTCATAGAATTGCAATCCTACCATGTAATGTAATGTCTGGCTTCTTTCACTCACATCATGCTTTTGAAATACATCCATATTGTTACACGCATCACCAGCTCATTCTTTTTCTTTTTAGTACCGCTGAGTGGGATTTTGCTGTGTGAAGAGTCACAATTTGTCCACTCTGCTGTTGATGGGTTTGTGTTATTTCTAATTTTTGACTCTTACGAGGAAAGCTGACATGAACAACGTTCACAGTCTTTTTGCGGACATCTGCATTCAATTTTCTTGAGGGGATGCCAATCCATAAAACTGCTGACTCACAGAATACTATATGTTTAACTTCGCTATAAACTGCCAAACACTTTGAAAGTAGTTGTCACATTTTACACTCTCAACCCAGTGATATACGAGGATTCCAGTTACATTAATGTCAACACTTCGTAGGGTTGACTTTTTTTTTTTTTTAATCCATTCTGTTAGGTGGGTACAAAGTCTCTTATTGTAGTCATTTCCTATACTTTTAAGTGGAAAAACTGACACGGGTAGCAATCACTGTTGCTCCTGCGTGCACAGAGTAACTCTAGATGGATGCCCGAGAATCTGAGCCCGCAATTCATTGGGACCCCAGTGACCTTTAATTCCTTTTCAAAGGAATTATGCATTATAAATGTATTATGTATTGATGAAATAGTTCTTCAAATCACTCTGTTAGTCCATCATGAACCTCCACCCCACTTCCATCCCAGACTAGGTTTGTGAGCTGAGGGATTCTTAGGGGTATGGTCCAGTGAGTTTCTAGCAACCTTCACCTCCTTTCTCTTCTTGGCTCTACCTCTTATAGACCCAAGGACGTGAGAGAGGGAGGGAAAGGGTCACACTGATCCGTCTGGCTGTGAGTGTATTTTCCTTTTTTGGGGGGTGTTACAGTTTCTCTAAAATGGCCAGCCTTTGATGCGTTCTTTGTGGCAGGTCCAAAGGCAGCTCTGCGCTGGGTTCCACATGGAGGGTTTCCTTATGGGCTGGAGAATAAGGAGTGGGTGGACCCTCTGCTCTACTGTTCTCGGATATGGAGCATCCAGGTCCGGCCTGACCTCTTTCAGCTCCCCTCAACTCTAATCCTTGGGTGGGGGCGGGGCTGAAACCTGTAGCCTCTCAATCGTGGCCTTTCTGTGGGTTCCAGCAAGTTGGCTCAGGCCCAGCTCCCTTCTGCAGCATCGCCTGGCCTGTGTGATGCTCATGCATCTGGAAGGGACAGAGGCTGCTCACTTCTGTCCCCACTCTACCCTACCCTCTCTCACCAAGGCTCTCCTTGCTCAGCAAGTTACAACTGGCCAGTCCACAGGGATTTTAGCAGACATTCAAAATAGGAATGAGCTAACAGACTCCCCCCCCCTTTTTTTTTTTTTAAGATTTTATTTATTTATTTGACAGACAGAGATCACAAGTAGGCAGAGAAGCAAGCAGAGAGAGATGGGAAGCAGGCTCCCTTCTGAGCAGAGAGCCCGATGCAGGGCTTGATCCCAGGACCCTGAGATCATGACCTGAACCAAAGGCAGAGGCTTTAAACCACTGAGCCACCCAGGCATCCCAGACTCTCTCCTTCTTTCAGGCACTGTGGAACTCTAGGAGTATGTGCCTGAGAACCCTTCACACTTGGATCCCCAGTTGAAGAGGGGAGGAGTGGGGTGAAAAAAGAAAAGGAAGGGGAGAGAAAAGCCCCTGCCAGGGCCCTCGTCTAGGTAGATGGCTTGGAGCTCCAACAACTTCTTCCTCGTGACATCACTGAATTCTTACATAAAATGCCCGAGTGAGCTCTTACAGGGCCAGTTCTGCTAAATTCTTACTAATCCTTGTCTCCGGGTGTCTAACCGGGAGGCGTTTCTCATCCAGTGCCTCTCAAATTCCAACATGCGTACAAAACAACGGGTCATCTTGTTAACATGCAAACTCAGATTTGGGAAGTCCAAGTGGGGTTTAAAATTCTGCATTAAAAAAAATATTTCAGTTGTGTAGAATACACATAACATAAAATGGACCATGTTAACCATTTTCAAGCGAATGACTGAATGGCATGAAATAGGTCCCACCACTGTGCAACCATAATCCCCAATCCATCTCCAGAAATCTTTTCAACCTGCAAAGCTGAAACTTCATACTCAATAAACAATAACTTCCTACTACCCCCCTGGCAACCAGCTTTCTGCTTTCTGTCTCTGTGAATTTGAGAATTTGACTATTGCAGCTACACTCTTGTAGGTGAAATTATACAGTATTTGTCCTTTTCTGACAGGCATATTTCACTTAGTAAAATATCCTCATGGTTCGTCCCTGTTGTGACCCAAGTCAGAATTTTTTTTTCCAACTGGGATTAGTATTTGGTTTGGCAGACTCCAAAGGGCACGGTGACCTCCCTGAAGTGGGTGGGCGTCATCCAGTCCATGGAGTGGCTGAACACAGCAGAAGGCAGAAGAGGGAGAAATTCACCCCTTTTTGCCCCCGCCTTGCTATTTGAGCTGGCATGTGCTATCTCATCTTCTATGGAGACTAGGATTTCCACCGGGGGCTCCCCTGGTTCTGAGAGCTTCAGGCTCAAACCGAATTATATCACTGGATGTTCTGGGACTCCAGCTTACACACAGCAGATGGTGGGACTGGTTAGCCTCCATCATCTAGACTCAATTCCTCACAATCTATCTCCTTTTGTTCTTTTATCTGGAAACTTCTATAGGTTCTTCCTCTATGGGAGAATCCTGACCGATACAGTAGTTATTCTATTTTTCCTTTTTTGAAGAAATGCCATACTGTTTTCCACAGTGGCTATGCTGTTCCATAACCCCAAAGCAGAGCACATGTGTTCCAATTCCGCCACGTCCCTGCCAGGGCCTGTTATTTTATGTTTTGTTTTTCTAGTGGTCATCTGAATGCATGTGAGGGGACATCTCATTGCGGTTGTAAAAATCACATCAATAATTACTGCTGTTGGCTATCTTTTCAAGTATTTATTGTCCATGTGTGTATTTTCTTTGGAAAAATGTTCAAGTCCTTGGCCATTTTCAGTTGGCTTGATTCTGTTGTAGTTTTGTTTTGTTTTTTTTTTAATATATCTGTATGTTAACTCCTAACAGATAGGATTTGCCAATATTCTTGCTCACTCTGTGGGTTGCCTTTTCTGTTGAGTAGGCCTTCCCACAGATGTGTTTAATTTTGATGTACTCCAATTTTATTTTTTTGTTGTTGTTGTTTTTGCTTTTGGTATCATATCCTAGAAATCAGTGCCAAATCCAATGTCGTGATCATTTTCCCTAGTGTTTTTTTTTTAAAAGATTTTATTTACGTATTTATTCTAGAAAGAAAGCATGTGCATGAGCTGGGATAGGAGCAAAGGGGCAGGGAGAGGGAGAAAACAATATCGAGCAGACTCCAGGCTGAGCGTGGAACCCCAGAGGGGACTCGACCCCACAATGCTGAGATCGTGACCTAGGCCAAAACCAAGAGTTGGAGGCTCAACCGAATGAGCCACTCAGGGGCCCTAACCTAGGTCTTCTAAGAGTTTTATAATTTTACCTCTTAATTTTAGGTCTTTGATTCCGATTTGACTTAATTGTTGTATATGATTTAAGACAGGGGTCCAGCTTCATTCTTTTACATGTGAATATCTAGTTTTCACAGCTGTATTTGTTGAAAAGATTGTTGTTTCTCCACTAATTATCTCAATATTGTTGGTGGAAATCAATAGACTCTATATGTGAGGGTTGACTTCCAACCTCTCTATCCTATACTATTGGTCTATAGGTCAGTCACTGTACTAGTACTACACTGTTTTGGTTACTGTAGATTTGTAATAAGGTTTGAAATCAGGAAGTAGGAGAACTTCAACTTTGTTCTTCGTTTTCAAGATTCTTTGGCTGGGGCGCCTGGGTGGCTCGGTAGGTTAACCAGCTGCCTTTGGCTCAGGTCATGCCCCCAGGGTTCTAGGATCTAGTCCTGTGTCAAAAGCCCTGCCCGGCGGCGAGTCGGCTTCTCCCTCTACTCTTCCTCTATGCTGATGATTTCTCTCAAAAAAAAAAAAAAAAAAAAAAAAAATCCCAGGACCCCGGGATCATGACCTGGGCTGAAGGCAGAGACTTTAACCCACTGAGCCACCCAGGCGCCCCCAAAAAAAGTTTTTTAAAAAAGATTGTTCTGGCTATTTTATAGGTCCTTTGAGATCTCTTAATGAATTTTGGGATGTGTTTTGTTTTTCTATTTCTAGAAAAAAAAATCATTGGGATTTTGACAGGAATTGTATTGTGATAGGAATTTTTATAGGAATTGTATATTTTAGTGGTACTGATATCTTAGGAATACTACAATTCATAAACAGGTCTTTGCCTTGGGGTACCTGGGTGGCTCAGTGGGTTAAGCCACCACCTTCCGCCCAGGTCATGGTCTCAGGGTCCTGGGATCGAGCCCCACTTCGGGCTCTCAGCTCAGCGGAGAGCCTGCTCCCCCCTCTCTCTCTACCTACTTGTGATTTCTGTCAAATATATAATCTTAAAAAAATATTTAAAAAAATATGTCTCTGCTTTCATTGATGTCCTCTTTTCTTTGAGCAGTATTTTGTAGTTTGGTAGTATAACTCTTTCGCCTCCTTGGTTAAAATTTTTCCTAAATATTGTGTTCATTGCTCCTGTAAATGGAACTGTCCTCTTCATTTCCTTTGTCATTAATTGTTGGTGTATAGCAACACAACTCATTTTGCCACTGTATTTTGTATACTTTATTTGGCTGAATTTGTTCATTCGTTCTAAGAGTTTGGTGGGGAATTTTCTGAGTTTTCTATATGTAAGTTCAGGTCAAGTATGAACAACAATACTTTTACTTCTGGCAAGAACTTCCAGTACTATGTTGAACAGAAGTGGTGAAAGCAGGCATCCTTTTCTTGCTTCAGATCTTAGAAGAAAAGCTTTTAATCTTTCACCATTGAATATGACATTAGCTCTGAGTTCTTCATATAAGGGCTTAAAAAAACCCTTTTATTTATTTATTTGAGAGAGAGAAACCATGAGCAGGAAGGGGGGTTGGGAAGGGACAGAGGGAAAGAGAGAAGAGGGATCCCCACTGAGCAGGGAGCCTGATGGGGGAGCTCAATCCCAGGACCCTGGGATCATGACCCGAGCCAAAGCCAAACACTCAATGGACTGAGCCACCCAGGAGTCCTCCCTTAACGGCTTCTTTATGTTGAGATAGTTTAGTTCAGTTCCTAGTATGTTGGTTGTTTTTATCATGAGAGATGTTGAATTTTGTCAATGGCTTTTTTTGCATTAATTGAGATGTGGGTTTTTTTCTTGTTCTTTTTAAGTGGTGTATTACAGTATTACATAGGTTAGTTTTTATATGCTGAACCATCATTTCATTTCAAGAATAAATCCCATTTGGTCATAGTTTATAATCCCTTTAATGTATTGTTCGATTCTGTTTGCTAGTAATTTGCTGAGAATTTTTGTGTCAGTGCTTTTTGGGGATCTTGGTTTACAGTTTTCTTGGAATATCTTTGTCTGGTGTTGTTATTAGGTTAATGCTGTCTCACTCAATGAGCTTACCACCTTCTTCAATTTTTTTTTTTTTTAAGAATTTGTAAGTGATTGCTCTTAATTCTTTAAATATTTGATAAATTCACTAATGAAGTCATTTGGTCCTCAACTTTTCATTAGCTTCAATATCATTACTAATTATAGATTTATTCATATTTCCTTCTGGTTCACAATTCTGTCTAGATAGGTTGTGTCTTTCTAGGAATTTCTTTTAGGCTATTCAGCTTGTTTCTGCAGAATTATTTCTGCACAAAGACAATATACTGTCTTATATTAACTTATTTATATAAAAATATTAATGTCCCTTCTTTCATTTCTGGTTTTATGTGAGTCTTCTTTACCTCTTCATCTTGCTAATGGTTTCTCAATTTTAGTCATTTTTTAAAGACACATGGCTTGCAAATTTTTTACCATCACTCTGCAGCTTGTCTTTGTACTTTGTTTCTGGTTTCTTTTGCTTTAAAGAAACTTTCTGGTTTATCCTTCATTTTGTTGCTTACGCTTTATGGGTCATATCCAAATAATCGTTACCAAGGCCCACAGCCAGGAATTTTATTCCTAGGTTTTTATCTAGGTGTTTCATTTCTCATCTTAACATTTAAGTCTTTGGTTCTGAGGAGTGGCATGAGCTATAGCTCCATTTTTATTCTTGTACATGTGAATATTTAATTTTCCCAGCACCTTTTATTGAAGAGACTATTTTTCCTCCACTGAGTTTTTTTATTTGAGATTTTATTTATTTATTCAACAGAGATTACAAGTAGGTGGAGAGGCAGGCAGAGAGGGGGGACAGTGGGCTCCCCGCTGAGCAGGGAGCCCGATGTGGGGCTCAATCCCAGGACCCTGGGATCATGACCTGAGCTGAAGGCAGAGGCTTTAACCCACTGAGCCACCCAGGCGCCCCTCTCCACTGAGTTTTTTCTTGACTCCCCTGCCAAATATTGGTTAACTGTATATACCTGGGTTAATTTCTGGGCTCTCAGTTCTCTTCCATTGGTCTACTTGTCTGTTTTTATGCCAATACTCTATTGTTTTGATCAAAAGCCTTACTGTATATAGCTGGAAATCAGAGAGTACAAGGTCTTTTGCTTTGTATTATCTTCTGCTTTTTATTATTAATTATATTTGGATTATCTGTGGCTATTCCTGGTCTTTTGTGGTTCCATATAAATTTTAGGAATCTTCTCTCAACTTCTGTTTAAAAAAATGCCATTGGAATCTTGACAGACATTGCATTGAATCTATAGATAGCTTTTAACAGTACTGACACTTTTTAAAAAAGATTTTATTTATTTGAGCAAGACAGAACAAAAGCTGGGGAGAGAGGCAGAGGGAAAGTGAGAAGCATACTCCCTGCTGAGCAGGGAGCCAGACGCAGAGCTCAATCCCAGGACCTTGGGATCAAGACCTGAGCCAACAGTCATTAAGTATCTGCCTTTGGCTCAGGTCATGATCCCAGGGTCCTAGGATTGAGCCCCACATTGGGCTCCCTGCTCTGCAGGGAACCTGCTTCTCCCTCTCTTAATCCCCCGCTTGTGTTCCCTCTCTTGCTGCTTCTCTGTCAAATAAATTTATAAAATCTTAAAAAAAAAAAAAAAGACCTGAGCCAAAAGCAGATGCTTAAACGACCAAGCCATCCAGGCACCCAAGACATTTTAAGAATATTAATTTTTCCAATCCCTAAACATGTATACCTTTCTGTGTGTGTCTTCTCCAATTTCCTTCATCATGGTTTTGTTTCTGATCTTGGAAGAAAAGAGCCTGACGTTAGCTGTGACCTTATCACATACAGCCTTTACTATGTTGAAAGATGTTCCTGCTAGCCTGATTTGACAATACTTTTTTTCATAAATGAACATTCAATTTCATCAAATACTTTCTTACACCTACTGAGATGTTCACGTGATTCTTTACTTCCATTCTATCAGTGTGATGTAGCACACTGATCTGTTCATGTTGAACCATCCTTGCATCCTCATGATAAATCCCACTGGATCGTGGTGAATGATGCTTTTACTAAGTTGCTGACTTTGGTTTGCTAGTATTTTACTGAGAATTTTTGCATTTACATTCATCAGAGATCTTGGCCTGTAGTTTTCTTTTCTAGTACTATCCTTTTTTGGTTTTAGTGTCAGGATAGTGCTGGCCTTATTAAATGAGTTTGAGGGAATCCCTCCCTCTCCAATTTTTTGAAGAGTTTGAGAAGGACTGGGTTAATTCTTTACATGTTTGCTGAAATTCACTAGTGAAGGCAACTAATCCTGAGTTTTTCTTTGTGGGGCATTTTTTTTTTTTAATTACTGATTCAGTCTCCTTACTAGTGACTGGTCTATTCAGATTTTCTATTTATTCCTGATTTGGTCTTGGTAAATTATGTATCTCTAACAATTTTTATGTTTCTTCTAGGTTGGCCAGTTTGTTGGCCTAGAGTTGTTCATACCAACCACTATAATTATCCTTTGTATTTTTGTGCTGTTTGCTAACTTACATTTTTTTCTCTTTTTCGTGATTATTCTACCCAAGAACTTATCAATGTTGTCTTTCTTTTTTAAATTAAAAAATTTTTTTAAGATTATTTATTTATTTGACAGAGAGAGATCACAAGTAGGCAGAATGGCAGGCAGAGAGAGGGAGGGGGAAGCAGGATCACCATTGACCAGAGAGCCCAATGTGGGACTCGATCCCAGGACCCTGAGATCATGACCTGAGCCGGAGGCAGAGCCTTAACCACTGAGCCACCCAGGTGCCCCTCAATTTTATCTTTTCAAAGAAACAACTCTTAGTTTGTTTAATCCTGTGTTTCCCTTCGTTTCATTTATTTGTGCTCTTAATCTTTACTATTTCTTTTTTTATGCTAACTTTGGGCTTGATTTATTCTAGTTTTTCTAGTACTTGAAGGTGTAAAGTTTGGTTGTTTATTTGGGATCTTTCTTGTTTCGTAATGCTGGCATTATTGCTACAGACTTTCCTTCTAGGATTGCTTTTGCTGCATCTTAAAAATTCTGGTAAGGGCACCTGGGTGGCTCAGTGGGTTAAGCCTCTACCTCTGCCTCTGGCTCAGGTCATGATCTCAGGGTCCAGGGATGGAGCCCCACATTTGGCTCTCTGCTCAGCAGGGAGCCTGCTTCCCACCCTCCCCAACTCCCCCACCGCCGCCGCCTGCCTCTCTGCCTAATTGTGATCAAACAAATAAAATCTTTAAAAAAAAATCTGGTATGTTGTTTTCCTTCTCGATGTCTCAGGATTTTTATTTCCTCTTCAATTTCTTCCTTGATTTATTCAGTGTCCAGGTAACTATTGTTTAAGTTCCATGAGTTCATGAATTTTCCAGGTTTCCTTTTGTTGTGGACTTCTAGTTTAATGCCATTGTGATTATAGAAAATACCTGGTATGATTTCAATCTTTCTGACTTTCCTAAGACTTCTTTTGTGGCTTAATGTAAGATTTTTCTAGAAAATGCTTCATGTATGCTTGACAATAATGTATATTTCATCATTGCATAGGACGTTCTGTATACACCTGTTAGGTCCATTGGGTCTTTAGTGTTGTTCAAAATGAATGATTCCTTATTGATTGTCTGGATGATCTATCCATATTTGAGTGGGTATTAAAGACCCCAACTACGATTACATTACTGTTTATTGCTCTTATTGGCTCTGTTATATATAGATAAAGCAAAAACTGCCTCTGATGTCCGGTGTATAAATATTTACAATTGTTTTATCATCTTGCTGGACTGGCCCCTTTAATATTATCTAAGCACCTTCCTTGCCTCATTTTACCCTTTGTATTTTGTGTGATCTAAGTATAGCTACCCCTGCTTATTTTTGTTACCATTTTCTTGAAATGACTTTCTCTAATCCTTCACTCTCAATCTATGTGTGTCTTTTAAGGCTAAAGTGATTCTCTTGTAGGGAGAATATCACTGCATTTTTAAAAATCCAGCCAGCCATTCTATATGTTTTGACTGGGAAATTTCATGTGTTTAGGTTTGAAGTAATTATTCATAGGTAGGGACTTAGTGTGGGCATTTGATAATTTTTTTTTCCGGTTGTTTTCTAGATCCACTGTTCCTTGGTTCCTGTCTGCTGTCATTTTTCATGGTTTGATGTCTTTTGGTATAAGTATGCTTTCACTTCTTTATATATTATACACATATTATTTTATGTAATATTTTCCCCTTGGGCTTACCATGAAATTCACAAAAAATCTTAAAATTATAACACTCTATTTTAATAGGACAACTTATCTTCAGAGTATTTCTTAAACCTTACACTTTTAGTTCTTCTTCCCCTGCATTAGATTTTTCTAGATTGAGTTTTGATCTTGGTCTCAGTCTTACACTCTTAGTGGAAAATATACATTAATTTGTTCACAGAAATTTTATATAATTTAAAGTTATAATACATATCCTATTTCTACCATAACAGATTTAATTTTCCATTCTTTAAAAATATTTAAATTGCCCTTTTTATTTTAGAGATAGATTTTTTTTTAAAGATTTTATTTATTTATTTGACAGAGAGAGATCACAAGTAGGCAGAGAGGCAGGCAGAGAGAGAGAGGAGGAAGCAGGCTCCCAGAGAGCCTGATGCAGGATTCGATCCCAGGACCTGGAGATCATGACCTGAGCCGAACTCAGAGGCTTAACCCACTGAACCACCCAGGTGCTCCTAGAGCTAGCTTAAATTAAGATACACTTGCATTCTGCTTTAGTATGCCCCATGTTACCTGTATAACCATTAAAGCTCTTCAGTTACGATTATCTGTTTATTTACTATTTAAACCTTGATCACCTCTCATTCAATTTGACTTTTTGTATCAAGCAAATAGGCTATAGTGAGAAAAAGACGAGGATGTGGATCCCACACCAAAAGGGGTTGTAATCTAAACAGACACGAACACAACTCATCACTCTACAAGGTGTACCATGGATTTAGTGCTACAACTCATTGTTAAAAACATTTTTTTCATTTTCCATTTTTGACTATTTAATGATTATCTTACTCTTTAAATTTAAATTCAATTAGCCAACTTCTAGTATATCATTAGTTTCAGATGGGAAGTTCAATAATTCAACAGTTGTGTTTAACACCCAGTGCTCATCACATCACATGTCCTCCTTAATGCCCGTCACCCAGTTACCCCACCCCCAACCACCTCCCCTCCAGCAGCCCTCAGTTTGTTTCCTAGAACTAAGAGTCTCTCGTGGTTGGTCTCCCTCTCTGATGTTACAAACTATTATAAGGATACTCAGAGGAGAGCAATTTTTCAGAGCAGGAAGGTCGCAGAAGAGATAGCATTTGAACAGGCAATGAAAGATTCAAACAATCCTTGAGCATGCCCTTTTATTGATTATTCCCTGTAAAATTACTCTTCTTTCCTGCAAAGTGCTCAGAAGTTGCTGATAATGCACTTATTGTAATTTTTCTATATTTCTACATAGAGCAAAGTCTTTTTTGCGTGTAAATGTATGCAGTGCCAAAAAGAAAAAAATGAAGGTAGTGATTATGAAGTATTAAGGAATTACAGCTATGTTTATTAACATCCTAATATTTTGTTTTTAGTTCTCAAAAGACACATCAAATAGACAAATCCTAACAACATAATTCATTCCCTAGAGGATGAACTAGTTGAAAAGAGAGCATAATATTTCATAGTCACTATGTAAAATAAAACAAAGTATCAGATGGCCTAGAACCTGACAGTAGTGAGAACTTAAAATACAGCATGTTGGCTGTGGAAAGACTCATAGATAATATCAAGGACAAAAACTAGTCATAGGACTTTGAGGTTGGGATCAAATAAATTCCCTACGAGAAATCCTCCAAACTTGCATTGTGTAGATCAGGGGAATCACTGATGGCGGAGTTGTAGGGCATGGTTTTAAGTAACAGCTCTGCCACTTAACCTTCTAGAACCTCTGCTTTCTCAGCTGTCCAAATGGGAATGACCCCAACCACATGCCTTTCAAAGGAGTTATGCTGTAACCGTCACTTCTGTTGGGTGAACATACCTTGTAAAATGTGATTCACTTATCAAATTACAGGTGTTACTGGTCAGGTATACCTTAAGCCAGCTCAAATTTTTCAGACATATCCTAGAGAAAAAAAGCTGGCAACAATTTTGGGTAGAGAGAGTTGAGGGGGAGTCCTGGGTGGCTCAGTGGATTGAGCATCTGACTCTTGATTTTGGCTCAAGTCATGATCTCAGGGTCATGAGATCGAGCTCCAATAGGCTCCTCCCTCCATGGGGAGTCTGCTTGGGATTATTTCCCTCCCTCTCCCTCTGCTCCTCCCCCTGGCTCTCTCTCATATAAATAAATAAAATATTAAAAAAAAAAAAAAAGGAAAAAGTTGAGGAGTACTTTCCATACAGTCGACTAGCTATGGGATCTCAGAAATTTTCTACTCGGCTAAGGCTCTGTTTCCTCATCTGGGAAGGAGGGATCCTACTAACATCTCCCTTCTAAACACTGTGTGGATTAAATAAATACCACATGTGAAGTGCTTGGCACAGTGCCCTGTGGTCAGAGTACACTAAATGGCAGCTCGCATTATTACATTCTTGATATGCTGGAAGCAACGAGAGAGTCCCCCTTAATACATTTATGAAATCCTAATGGGGACACCAACTTTCCATAGTTTGTGCGTCTAGTCCTAAGTGCATCATAGTTTGTGTGTCAAGTCCTAAGAAGCTGTAACATGGTGTTGTGAAATTCATGGTTCCATGAATGTTTTTCCCTGGAATTACGCATTGAGAGCTTTTCCTAATAAGTCCCGTTAAAAATCTGTAATTCTACATACTGATTTCTTCTCCTTGAAACATTTTTTTTTCCTTTTATAATCCATCAACTTCCTGTGCCCAAGGATGTCAATACTTGGAATGTCAACAGAAGCACCACCTTTGCTCCTACATATGGTTTGAAGGAATATTCAGGTCAGTCCTGACTGACAGAGTAACAAAATAAAGAAAAGAAAGGCCTATTGAAGGTTAACCAAGCTATAACTATTCCAAAAGAAATAAAGTCCGTTCAGTAAATGTCATACCATAGGCCAAAATAAATCCCACCAGGGAAAAAAGAGTTTAAAAAAAAAAAAACACCAAAACTACTCAGGGTGCTAAAGGTTTTTGAAAACATAAAAGAATCCCTTAAGGAAAGGATTGATAGACTTAATTTCTTCAAGTCAAAAAACAACATAAATAAAACTAAAAGGAAAGCAACAAACTAGGGAAAATATTTGCAACACAGATGAAAGATTTATGTCTTTATTATAGAAGGAAATAATAAGAGTTATAAGGATGTATGTGAAAGGATTTTATAATAGTGATAAATTAGACATTTCAGTTTATAAAATGGGGATAGTTTATGCAATGGCCAAACTATGAAGTGTCTATGCTTATTACAAAATTATGTTGTAAAAGAGTACTTTAAAAATGGTAACTTGAAATATACATCTAAGCAAAGCACTCAAACACTTTAAAATGTTCAGTTATTTAAATGAAAATTTTAACAGTATTTTTAATATGATAAAAACTAAAAATGTATTTTGACTAAATATGATTGATAGTATAAGATGGGTATTTCATTTTTTTGCTTTCTTTTGTTTTCTAAAATTTCAACAATGACATATAGATTTTTACCCAAACCTTGATAAATATTATCTTAGAAACAAATCATCAACAGATAAGAAGTAAATGACAGCTGGGAAAACCTTGCAACATTTAACAAAAATTTAACATTTTTACCTTAGTGCTGCCTCACCTTTTCTGAGATAAAGCTCACCTTTACATTTTTAATTGCAACACTTGAATAAAGATGTCACAAATATTATATTTATTGCTAGATACCACTGGAAAAAAATAAACAGTGTTGATACAAGGGTCCAACCATAGAGTTAAAAAAAATATGCCCAAAGACAGGATAATACACATCTATGAAATAAGCATGTTTGAAAGGGTAACATTATCACCAAAGAAACTTGTATAGTTGTCTGAAATGATTCGAATTACATCTTTCTTCCAAAACCACCTTTTCCAAAAAACTTCCCTGATCAAACCACTTAGAATCATAATCCCAGCTCATCTATGTGCTGCCTATAGATGCTCCCTTCACAAGTAAAGCTATGCACACGTGAATGGACGGAGAAAGATGTTCTGTGAGATGGACACCGAAAGAAAGCTGTAACAGCTATACTTACACAAAATAGAATTTAAATGAAAGGCTGTAGTAAGAGACAAAGAAGGGCATTACACAATGATAAAGGGGCCAATCCAAGAAGAGAACATTTATAAATATTCACTCAACATAGGAGCACCTGAAAGTCTAATGAAAATAGTAACAGACCTAAAGGAAGAAATAGGTAACTTTAGAGTAATAGTGGGGGATTTTAGTGCCCCCTTACATCAATGAATAAATCACCCAGAGCAGACCAAACCAAACAAAACCAAACACCTCCCAAAACAAAAACAAAACAGTAAAGGCACATTGGCTTTAGATAACATGTTAGACCAGATGGACTTCTCAGACATACACACCATTCCATCCAAAAGCATCAGGAGACACGTTCTTCTCAAGCATACATGGAATGTTCTCCAGTACAGATCTTACATTAGGGTACACACACACACACACACACACCCCTTAATAAATCTACTAACAGAGAAATCCTATGAAACCATATCAGCATCTTTTCTAACCACAATGGTAAGAAACCAGAAACCAATTTAAAGGATAAAACTGGAAAATTACAAGTATGTGGAGGTTAAACAACATGCTACTAAACCAAGGTCAAAGAAGAAATCAAAAGAAGATTAAAAAGAGGCGCCTGGGTGGCTCAGTGGGTTAAAGCCTCTGCTTTCAGCTCAGGTCATGATCCCAGAGTCCTGGGATTGAGCCCCACATCGGGCTCTCTGCTCCGCAGGGAGCCTGCTTCCTCCTCTCTCTGCCTGCCTCTCTGCCTACTTGTGATCTTTGTCTGTCAAATAAATAAAATCTTTTAAAAAAAAGATTAAAAAATAACTTGAGGAAAATGAAAATGGAAACATGACAGGCCATAACTTTTGAGATGGGCCAAAAGTGGTGGTGAGAGAGGTGGTAGCAGTAAATCACTTACAAAATAAAGAAGAAAAACCTCAGATAAACAACTGAAATCTACACCGTCAGCAATAGAGAAAGAGGAAGAAGTGAAGTTCAAAGTTAGAAAAAAGTAACAAAAAAGATCAGAGTGGAAAAATTTCAATAGAGACTAAAAAAAATATAAAGAAAAAAAGTAAGGAAGAAAAGATAAAATTCTTTGAAAAGATAAAATTAACAAACCTTTAGCTAGACTCATCAAGAAAAAGGGAAGTCTGACTTAAATAAAACAAGAAATCAAAGAGTAGATGGTAAAACCGGTAGAGAAACAGAAAAAATCTTAACAGGCTGCTACATCTCAATGTATACCAACAAACTGGACAACCTAACAGAAACTGACAAATTCCTAGAGACTTACTACCAAGACAGAATCATAAAAAACAACAACAAAATAAGAAAACGAAAAGCCCCAAACCCAGAGTAGAACAACTACTAGTAAAGACACTGAATGAGTAATCCAAAACCTCTGAATAAGTCAAAGACCAGGAGCACTAGCTTCACTGGTGAAACTACTACACATTCAAAGAATACCTGTACTTCTCAAACTGTTCCAAGAAAATAAAAAAAGAAGGAACACATCCAAACTAACTTTATGAGGCCAGCATTACCCTGATGCCAAAACCAGACAAGGATCCCACAAGAAAAGAAAATTACAAGGAATCCTTGATGAACACAGATGTAAAAACACACAAAAAATTAGCAAACCAAATTCAATAATACATTAAATATATACATTAAATATATAATACATTATATATATTATATATTATATATATGATATATATTACATTAAATATATAATACACATGATCAAGTAGGATTTAATGCAGGTATATAAGGATGGTTCAATATCCACAAATGAACCAATGTAACCCAACACATCAACAAAATAAAGGATAAAAGTCCTATGATCATCCCAACAGATGGAGAAAAGCCATTTGATAAAATTCAACCACTTTCATGCTAAAAAATGTCAACACAGTGGGTGTAGAGGGAATGTACCTCAACATGAGAAAAGCCATGTATGACAAATTCACAACTAACATCATATTTAATGATGAAAAGTTATAACCTTATCCTCAAAGATCTGAAACAAGTTAGGATGCCCCCTGCATTCATTTTTTTTTTGACAAAGTATTGGAAGTCCTAGCCAGAAAAATTAGGCAAGAAAAGGAAAAAAAAAGACATCCAGATAGAAAAGGAAGAAGTAAAATTATCCCTCCATGAAGATCATACTATATAGGGAGAACCCTAAAGATTCCACACAAAATAAATTTTAGAAATCATCAACAAATTCAGTAAAGCTACAGGACACAAAAGTCAATATACAAAAAACTGCTGGTGTTGCTGTATACTGTTAATGAACTATCAGAGAGAGAAATCAAGAAACTAATCTCATTCATAATTACATCAGAAAGAATAAAAAACCTAGGAATAAATTTAATCCAGAAAGTAAAACACCTGTATGCTGAAAACTATAAGACATCTATGCAAAAAAAAAAAAAAAAAAAAAAAAAAAAAAAAAAAAAAAAAAAAAAAAAAAAGAAAGAAAGATACCATTAAGTGCCAAGATATTCCATGCTTATGGATTCACAGAGTACTGTTAAAATGTCTGTGTTACCCAAAGCAATCCACAAATTCCAAGCAATCCTTATCAAGATTCCAACCACACAAAAGAAGAAAGGTGGGGAGGGGTGGGGGAGGCGAGCACCTAGCTGGCTCAGTAAGTATAGCATGTGATTCTTGATGTCTGGACTGTGAGTTCAAGCCCCATATTAGGCATAAAGCTTACTTAAAAAAAAAAAAAGATTCCAAGAGCATTTTTCACAGAAACAGAATAAACAATCCTATAATTTGTATGGATCCTCAAATGACCCCAAATAGCCAAAGCCATCTTGAGAAAGAACAGCAAAGCTGGAAGCATCATTCTCTGTGATTTCAAACTGTAAAGCCAAGCTCCAGTAGACACAACAATCAATGGGAAGGAACAGAGAGCCTAGAAATAAACCCATGCATATGTGGTCATTTAATTTATGACAAAGGAGTCAACAGTATACAAGGAGAGAAGGATGACCTCTAGAATAAACAGTTCTGGGAAAACTGGACAGGCACAAGCAAAAGAATCAAACTGGACCACTTTCTTACACCCTACAGAAAAATAACTCAAAATGGATTAAGACTTGAATGTAAGCCTGAAACCATAAAACTCCTAGAAGACAACAGGATAAATTCCTTGACATTGGTCCCACCAATGAATTTTTAAACTTGATACCAAAATAAAGGCAACAAGAGTCCAAACAAGTATGTGGGACTACAGCCAACTAGAAAGCATCTACAAAGCAAAGGAAACCAGCAACAAAAGGCAACCTCCTGAATGGGAGAAGATATCTGCAGATCAAGTATCTGGTGAGGGTCTAGTATCTGAAATATAAAGACTACACTCAACAGGAAAAAAAAAAAAATCCCAAACAGTCCAATTAAAAAACGGCCGAAAATCTGAATAGCCATTTTCTTTCCCCAGAAGAAAGCAGTTGGCCAACAAGTAAATGAAAATGTGTGCAATATCACTCTTCATCAGGGAAATTCAAATTAAAGCCACAATGAGGTATCACCTTACACCTGTGAGAATGTTTCATATGAGAAAGACAAAAAATAACAATGTTAGAGGGGATGGAGAATCAAGAGAAACTTATGCAGTTGGGTGGGAATGTCAACTGGTGCAACCACTAGGAAAAATGGTACAGAAGTTCCTCAAAAAGTTAATAACAGAACTACCAACTATCTGTCTTCCAGCTTTTTATTATTATTTTTTTAAGATTTTATTTATTTGCTAGAGAGAGGCACAGCGAGAGAGGGAACACAAGCAAGGGGGAGTAGGGAAGGGAGAAACAGGGGGAGGGAGAAGCCAGATGCGGGGCTCAATCCCAGGATCCTGGGATCATGACCTGAGCTGAAGGCAGATGGTTAATCGACTGAGGCACCCAGATGCCCCTTCCAGGTGTTTATCCAAAGAAAATGAAAACACTAACTTGAAAGGGTCTATGCACACCCCCATGTTTATTGCAGTATTATTTACAATAACCAAGACAAGGAAACAGCTGTGTGTCCCCTGAGAGATGAATGGATAAAGATGTGGTATGAATGCACAACGGAGTATTATTCAGCCATGAAAAGAATGAAATCTTGCCACTTGCAAGAATATGGATGGTCTTTGAGATCATTATGCTAAGCCAAATCAAGCAAATACCGTATCATCTCACTTGTATGTGGGATTAGAACAGAACAGAAATGGAAAAAGAACTTTTTGTGTGTTCATAGATAAAAAGAAAAGAGGTGGAGAGGTAGGTGAAATGGCTGAAGGGGGTCAGAAGGTACAAATTTCTTGGGGACGAAATACAGGACACAGTGAATATAATTAACACTGCATTGCATATTTTAAAAGCTACTGGGAGCATCAACCTTAAAAGTCCTTATCACGCCCATAAAATTTTTTCACTATGTATGCTGACAAATCTTAATGAGACTTACTGTAATCATTTCTCAATACAAATATTAAATCATTGTTGTATACCATGAGTTAATATTATATGTGAATTGTATCTCAAATTTTAAAAATCAAGGATCCCACTGAAAATAAAACTTTCTCTTCTCAATTAAAAAAGAATGCAATGCCCTCCTTTCTGTCCCAGCCTCTCTGATCACCTTAGTCAACCTGCATTATTTTTCTATCCCCTTATCTCCTTTTACTATATGGCACCACTTTCCTTTTATTAAGCTTATTACCAATTTCTGCATAGGATATTGGTAGGTATCTATTGAGAATTTGCTCAATGAATGATTATATAAAATAGATACATTTTTTAAGAAGACCAAAGAATACACTAAAAACCTAACTTTAGCTCTTTTTACATGAGTATGGTGATTAGTTTCTTTGTAAATCCCGAGACTGTACTAATTTTCTGCAATCAACATGGGTATCTTTTCTAACAAGCAAAACAACTATGTATATAAGTTTGTTTAAAGAATGGCAATCTAGAGCTGTAGGTAGAGCTTTACCCCTGAATCCTTCTAAATATCCTCTATTTTCCAAAGGTCTCCAGGACAAACACCACAGTCTTTCTCATCAACCTGTCTCAGAGTTTAAGATCCTTCAGAGTCAAGAACTCCTTCTTCGTGACTTTGTTCTGCTAGCCGCTGGCCAGGTTACAGGGTGCCTACTCTCCTACTGTCAAGCAGGAAGGCATGTGTTGAAGAAAAAAATATAGGGATACACTTTTTATATTGATGGAGCAAGGACCAGGAAGTTAGGTGAGGTGAAGTGAAATGAAGAAAGATAGGGGCATCTGGGTGGCTCAGTTGGTTAAGCTTCTGTCTTCAGGTCAGGGTCCTGGGATCGAGTCCCACCTTGGGCTCCCTGCTCTACAGGGAGCCTGCTTCTTCCTCTGCCCCTCACCAGCCCCTGTGCTATCTCGCTCTCCTCAAAATAAATAAAATCTTTAAGAGGAAGAAGGAAGGAAAAAAGGGTGGGGGGACAAAGGAAGGGAGGGAGGGAGAGAGGGGAAGGAGGGAAGAAAGGCAGAGAGAAAAGGAGGGAAGGCAGCATCATTACCAGCTGACATTCTTCAATGTGCTAGTCCCCAGCATCAGTGATTTGCGTAAGGGTGACTGGGACAGAGTCCCTGCCCTCAAGGGTTTTATAATCCGACGGGGGAGCTCCACATCCCAACTTCCTCCTCCACCACCTCCCCAAAACTCAGCAGCCATTTTTGACTATCGTGCTTTTTGGTAACTGTGTGAAGTGAAGAAGCTGCGGATATCCTGGACAGTTTTATTTTCTTGGATGGTGTCTTCTTTGAGGCAAAAGGAAAAAAGAGGGTTCAAACTCAACATTTCGGACAATAACTTCTCCTTACATCGTAGCTGTGTCGCTGGTAAGTGTGCACCATGTGAACTTGCATCCATAACTAGGCACAATAACTAGTTATTTGTGGTGTCTAGGCATTTTGGATAATACAATGATGAATAATTCCAGTCTATTAAAGACCGTGGTGGGGAATTACGAAGTGCAAATTATAACATAGTGTCAAACCAAGGCCCCTTGAGCTGGGTACCCAGAGAGGAGTAGACAAGTTCTATCTCCTGGTGACAGATGCTGGAGAACTTTCAGTCACCGATAAAGGAAAACGGAAAACCTCAGATTACTTGGGTTTTGTTCTCCTGCCCCGATCAAGCACACTTTGTTAATACTGCGCTTGTTTTTCCTAGCATGTTCTGTCCCAGATTTGCTATTTTTCCCTTAATCATGTGTTCTAAAGTTTTATACCCAAGTTAATCCAATCTCTTCCACAGAATCCATCTTCTTGGTCTTAATATCCTAATGATTGATGATACATGTGAAAATAGCTTGTATTGAGAAAGTAAAAATTGCCTATTAATTAGTTCATAGAAGCTACATCTTTTTTTAAGGAAGTAATTGTGTCCCCATTTCATTGAAATATAAAAATACATATTCTGGATAAGGCCAAACTCTGGCAACAGTACAACTATCAGTAGTTTCCAGGGTTGGGGATGGGAAGAAGTAAAAAGGCAGAACGCAGAGGATTCTTAGAGCAGAGAAGATATTTTAGTGTAATACTCTAATGGAGATATGTCATGATACAATTATCCAAACATACAGATTGCTCAATACTAAGAGTGAATGCTTAGGAAATCTATGGACTTGGGGTGACTATGACCTGTCAGTGGTTTTGATCACGAGGGAAGCTATGAGTATGTGGGGGCAGGAGGTATATGGGCAAGGGACACATCCCCTTCCTCACTCTTCATCTTGTTGTAAGCCTAAAATTCCTGTAAAGGCCTTTTTTTTTTTTTTAGATTTTTATTTATTTAATAGACAGACAGAGATCACAAGTAGGCAGAGAGGCAGGCAGAGAGAGGAGGAAGCAGACTCCCTGCTGAGCAGAGAGCCCGATGCGGGGCTCGATCCCAGGACCCTGAGATCATGACCTGAGCCGAAGGCAGAGGCTTAACCCACTGAGCCACCCAGGTGCCCCTAAAATTCCTGTAGAAGGAGGGAAGGAGAGGGAGACAGAAGGGAGGGGGGAAACTCTTGGAGTTTGTGCTTCAATTATAGGCCACTTCATCGGGTCAGTGAAGTCCCCTAGGTGAGGAGCTGTTACAAGTGCTAATTAAATGATATTATATCCAATCAACAGCTTTCCTTGGTTGAGCAGATACTGTGACATGACGATAATTAGCCTGATGGGTGGTCCCTGTGTTGTCCAACTTTCCAGCCCTCTATCTTCCTTGTTAGCAGAGCTCCCCTCCCTAGAGAGGCCTTGAATACTCACTGACTAGTTCCCCAACTTTCCTTATAGCCAGAGCATCGGTCTAAGACCCAGGGGGATGGAGAAGAAGTCTGTGGAGGGGCTTCTGGGGAAGATTTTCCTCACTAACAAATAAGTACTTAATAATGTGATAGTTATTTTTCTCCCCAATTTTTATTTAAATTCTAGTTAGTTGACACGCCATGTAATATTGTTTTCAGAAGTAGAAATCAGTGATTCATCACTTATATGAATAATGTTATTGTTAAGAATACACACACCTTTTTCTGCCTTGTTGTGGGTGGATGTGATGTCTGGAGCCACAGCAGCCGTCTTGCGGCTGGAAGATAAAGCCAACACATGGAACACATTGTGGCAGAAAAATGTAAAAAATCTGGTCTTCTGAGGACATCTCTAAATCCTGCAGTTACCTTCCGAGTATCCATGACAATAAATGTGCTTGCTGCCAATGACTTTTCACTGACTACTGCGTTACAGGAAGTCAAAACGTGCGACATATTAGTGTCCCTTGGCCAACACATTGCAAGGCCAAACACTACCAACTAAGAAACTTATTTTCAAAATGGGCCCATGTGAATCAGGGACACGTTGAGAAAACAGTAATCACCTGGCCTGTGGGATTTTGGAACTGTGGTTTCCACTGAAGTGCAAATAGTTAAGTGACCGGTATTCAACAAGTCATAGGTCACCTTTTGTGTGCCATTTCCTTACCGAGAAAATGAGGCACTGAGAAATCACTTTGGTCTGTTTCTCTCATTCTGTGTTGATAGTTGTATCAAGGGCTCAGTTCCTCCTGAATCAGAGATAAGCCTGGAGGAAATTTATTAGGACGTACTCTTAGGGAAGGGATGGGACAGACACAGGATTGGCCATAGGGAGATCGAGACCTACAAGTCCATCTCAATGGAGGCTTCAGGTGGGATGGAGTAAGAAATTGGGCCATATTACCCCCATTAGTGTGTCACTTGAGAAGACCATGCCAGAAAGAGTGTGCTACCCTGGGTCAAGTGTCTCCCTCTCCGACTCATCCAAGGGCTGGTAGCAGAGGATTTGGTGGGGAGCACACCAGCCACTGGAGAATAGGCTTTCATGCCTGAAGGGGGTCTGACGAGTGCACCATGGCATCAAGCATGAAGGAGACCAAAGGTGACTTGTGTTAACTATGTAACACCATTCATTATCTTTTGCCCATTTTAACCAGTGAATTAAAAAAAAAAAAATTCAGTGTGGGAAATTTTCAAACCTTCTTCAAAGTGTTCTCTATTCATCCCCCAGCCTCCCTCCTCTACCTCATTCTGTCACTCTTGTTTTATGTATTCACCCCATCTTTCTGGTCTCCACTCTGCTGGAGTCTTTTAAGCAAACTCAAGATACGGTAATAACTTGCGGTTAATTAAACTCAACATAATATAGGGCATCCATATGTGTCTCTCATCTTAGCAGATTTTACTAGAATATTTTAAATCACAGTATTAGTAACATATAACTTTTCTCCCCCTGCTCTAGGAGTTCATTTCAAGGGCTTCTCATGGAACCCTGGAGACAGACATAACTTTACTCCTACCAGCTTTCACCTGTCCACTCCACCGACCCCCACCCCTTCCATCCTGTAGCAGGAAACCAAGAGGTGTAAAACAGGGTTTTAGAGGGAGAGCAGTGGGTCCCGGTACTAGCAAAGCCAATTAGGGGTCCCTGGTGAGAACTACATTTTGCCGCCAGTGTTCACACTAACAATGGCAAGCCGAGCAGCGTTAGCCGGTAAATGATGGTTCTGTGGCTCCCAAGGTCAATAGATCCAGGTTTAAAAATAGTGTTTGTTTTAGCTATGTTCTCACTTTTCAAAAATTCTTCCACATAATAGCCCTGTTCAATCATTCTCATTTCCAAACAACCATGTCCACTGACACTTCTAATAAAATGAAGGGCCCCAGTCCTACTGCCATAAAAGGGATCCCAGCCCCAAAGGGATCGCTAACAAAATGAAAGACTTGATTCCTCTTAAAAGTCACCAGAGCGTGTAACCAGAGAGACACCGGGTGCAAGTTCAGATTGAACCTAGCTCCTGCCCTACGTGTTATCTCAGGAATTCACGGGAGGGCTCTGCTCCTTCATTTTCCAGAGCACTCGTCTTCAGCTCAGGGTTGTTCACTCCCCTGTGGGAAGCCTGAATGCAAAGCTAGACCAATGTTTTTGACTTCTTAAGTGATTGTTGAGAAGCATGAAGGCCTGAGACACTGGCTTTTACCACTGCCCCTCGCAGCATGTTTGCTCAAGACCTCGACAACTGGTCCCCATTTATGGAGGGCACCGCGAGCCGCGCACGGAACACAGAGCATGCGCACGAGAGCGGACCCGATTAGGACGGCAGCCTGCACAACCTGTCCTAGAAAAGCTGATGATTCTATTGTGAGGGAAAGACAGCCAGCTGTGGCAATCTAATGAGCACAATTACTTGGAAGCACAAAAATAAAGTGGCTGCATCACTTCTGTAGATACAAAATCCAGATGCTTCCTTATGGCCCAAGGTCCTTAGGAACCAGGTGAAAATTGGGAGTCTCTATCACCTTGAAGCATCACCTTCAAATTCTGTTTTCTCTCATGCTGACTGAGAAGTTGCTTGGATAATGAATTCAAGATTTATTTTTTTATTTTTTAAAGATTTTATTCCTTTATTTGACAGAGAGAGGTTACAAGTAGGCAGAGAGGCAGGTAGAGAGAGAGAGAGGAGGAAGCAGGCTCCTTGCCAAGCAGAGAGCCCGATGCAAGACTCGATCCCAGGACCCTGAGATCATGACCTGAGCCGAAGGCAGAGGCTTTAACCCACAGAGCCACCCAGGCACTCCTGAATTCAAGATTTAAAACTCAAAGGGTACAGAATAAGTTTGGGGAGTGAAACACCAAGCTTGTACAGTGGTTCCGGGATACTCATGAAAGATTTTTATTTGAGGCATACGTTTCTAGGTCACACTGGGGAAAACAGTTTTTTTAAGGTAGTCTTCTCAGGTTCAGTATCATTGAGACTCGGTAAACCCTAGTGAAAATATTCTGCTCCTATGAAATAAAGACTTGGAACATTAGACAGAAAAAGCCTAAGAAAGCTATTAGCAGACCAAACCCAATGATGTAAATAAGTTATATATCATGATCAACTTGAGGGTTTTTTTTTTTTCCTACATTGCAATGTTATTTTAACATTAGAAAATCAACTACAGAAATTCATCACAGTAACAGGCGAAAGCCATGTGATTATCTCAGTAATGAAAAAATGTTGAACAAAATTGAATGTATAGTCATAATAAAAACATCTTATCCAAGAAGGAATAGAGCTATACTTACTGACCACTGATAAAGGGTTTCTACAGACAACATTACATATAATGGTGAAATGTTGAGAGCATTCCTTTTAAAGTCAGAAGACTAAGTTGCCTGCTATTATTAATTCTATTCAACCTTTCTCCAATTAAGGCAAGAAATATAAATAAGTGTAAGAATTGGAAAGAAAACTATTTTCCCACATAAAATGACTATGTAAAGGAAAATAATCTACAGACAAAGAATTCCTGGTTTATAGATTAAAAAAAATGAAAGGACAAAAAAAAAAAATCAACTGCTTTTCCCTACTCCAAAGAATAGTTACCTTTTAAAAATATCATTAATATATCAAAAGTATTAATACCCTAGGAATAAATTTAAGAAAAGAGGTGTACAATTTATATGAAGAAAATTACAAACTTTTTTGAAATACATTAGAGAAACTTCAATCAAATCATATACCATGTTCATGGATCGAAACATTCAACATCATAAAGGTATCCATCAGTGTTCCCCCAAATGAGATTTAGATTCAGCAAGATTCCAAAAAAAATCCCTGAAGTTGTTTTTTTTTCCCCCATGAAACTAACATGCTGGTTTTAGCATTTATGAGAATTATCAAGGGGTCAAGTGGGAATTTAATGGATATCACTATTTCTAATAAAAGTATAATAATTGATTCAGCATGGTATCAAATTAGGGATAGAGAAATTGATCAAAGGAATAGAAGAGAGCCCAGGAAACACACACACACACACACGCGCACACACACACACACACACACACACACAGAGTTTTTGACAGTAGCCATTGCATTTAAGGTACTTTAATAAAAGTTATGAAGACAACCAGATATCCACATGGTAAAGAATGAAATTGGGTCTGTACCTCATGCCACATAGGAAAATCAATTCTAGGTGGGTGGGAGACTTAAATGTACAAAGTTATAAAATGGCTGGAAAATATGGGAGACTATCTTTATAACCTAGGATTAAAGGAGAATTTCCTTAAATAAGACAAAAAAAAAAAAAAAAAGAACCAACTCTAAAATAGATTGATAAAGGAAGCTCCCTGAAACTAACAACCTCAGTTCATCAAAATTTACCATGAAAACAGTGAAATGACATGCCACAAATCAAGAGAAAATATTTGCAAAATACACAAGGCACAAGCAGAAATGGGCACTGGAAAACAGGCCCTTCAAAGAAGAGGAAATCCAGATGGCCCATGACAAGATATGCAACCTCAAGAGAAACTGGAGAAATGCAAGTCAAAAATCATGGTAAGGATCCATTTTCTTACCACTCAACCGGCAAAAACAAAACCAAATACCTGACAATAGGAGCTCTGAGTGGAGACAGGCACAACTTCCACACACACTGCTACCAAGAGTGAATTTGTGCAGCCTGTATGGAAAACAACTAGGCATTAAAATAAAGATGCACATCCCTGTGACCCACCAATTCCACTCCCAGCTATAGATCCCCAGGCCTAGAAAATTCTAGGTGACCTACCAGGAAAAATGGATACAAACATTTACAAAAGCACTATTGTAACAGAAGCAACTGAGAATCACCTAGATGCCCGTCAGCAACAGAATGGAAGAGTGAATTAGATCATGCTACAGGCAGAATGAAGGACTCCTTGACCTTGAAAACAAGCCACAAAGAATATGTTTAATATGTATATAACATATATGTTAATATGTATAACATATACATATGTTCTTATGTATATAAAGCTCAGAAACATGAACAATTCCAAAAATTACATTTTTAACATGTGGAAGCACATGGTAAATTCACTTAATAGTAAGAAACTACTAATTGGGAATTCTGGGTAGGAGAGGATGAGGATCAGAGAGGGACACTAGGTGGCAGGGAGAGGGGAAGTTCAAAGATCTTAAAAGGAACTAGTTATGATGCCCCGGTTCTTTAATCATACTCCGTATTCACTGTGTCTCGTCCTTTACATATCGTCTGAATACTAGTCTGAATATTTAGTATCAATTTAATAAACACTAAGTTTTTAAAAAGAGAAATACTGATCTGTAGCAATCTTTATATTGACTAAATCTAATTTGTGGCATTTAAAAGAATACTTTGCTATAGTAATCATCTCCCGACAATAATACTGGCAAAGAAGTCAAGAATAAATCCTCGTTATCCCAATAAACATGACAGAAAATCTTCAAAGAGGAACTTCAGGCCGAGGAGAGGAGAGAAAAGAAAATAACCACCAGCCTACATGAAACCTTTGCAAAAGGAGCTAGGGAGACACACATTTCCCCTCCCCCCAAACCCCCCTAGCCAAGAGCGGCTGAAATTCCATGATAAGGCTGTAAATTCTCTTCCCTGGCCTGGAGTTTTGTGTAAACACTCCAAGAGCTGGGAGTGCGAAATAGCTGGGCTCTAGCTGCTTCTCCTCTAGGGGAATGCTCATCGTCAACTGTTGAATCACAAAACCCAAACTCTGGCCAGGGAAGTGCGCCCCTGCGCCCCTGCGCCCCTGCAGGGAGGGAGAGTGGTGGATGCAGGGGGTGCGTCCTGGGAGTAGGGGGAGCGGGGCAAGGGGGTGGTGGAGCACCTGGTGCCAGGCCAGGGCAGGAAGGAGGCAAGTGGGAGGGCCCAAATGGACTGGGAGCAGCCCAACTAGTGTGGCCTTCGGACTTGCGACCCAGGACCCTGGCCTCTGCAGCGTACCTGGCTCACCACCGCGGCATCGGTTGCAACTTACAGACTTTACTTCCTTCTGGAGCTGGGGCTGACCGGGACAGAGCACCCTCCTGGTCCCCCATCAGACTGGCCTCCCTGAACAAAATCCAGACAACCTTCCAGAATGGCTCCCCAGCTGTCCCATGGGGAATAAAAGAAAAAGACGGGCTGCGCACGAAGTTGACGGATACTTATTTCCACGTTCGTGGTGGGAGATGAAAGTCCATCTCGCAGTTTATCTGGGTGCCTGGAGATCTATGATGGGGAACAAATCGTACCACGGTGCTCAGTAAGGGAAACTGTGTGCAGGCTGGGGGGAGAGCCAGCCCCAAACGTCTCAGATAGCAGTTGGCCAGCTCAGCTCAGCCTGTCAACTCCAGTGCTTAGAGCTGATGGATACTTATTATTTTTGTTTGGGGAGGGGAAAAAAAAATCCATTCTACCATTAATGACTCCTTCAGTAGAAGTTCAACCATTTTCTCTTCTATTAACAATACAAGAGGATTCAGAAAGGTTTTCCACAGCTTCTCAGTAATTTCTTTATATACAATACAATGAACTAATTTTAAGTCTGTAGTATTAGATGTTTAATTGGTGCAACTACTACAATTAAGGCAGAGAACGTTTCTAACACCCCCAGAAGCTTTCCTGCTTCTTTTCGGTGGGATCACTACCCTCCCCTAGTGTCAGGCCAACTCTGATCTGCTTTCTGTCACTATGAATTAGTTTTGCCAATTTCAAATAAATTAAATCAGCCCGTGTATTTTTAATTCAAGGTTTCCCTCATTCTGACAAACTCCTCATTTCTGGGGATATTTATGTTAACTGTCATTGGTCAAAATGGCAAGATTTCACTGTGTTCCCCCCCGCCCCAGCTAGCTGGTTTTTCTGATTTTAATATACATACCCTGGAAGGGAGCACTTCGGGTCTGGTTTTTAACTTAAAATCCAGAAAAGTTAAAGATGTCCAAATTGAAGTGAAAATCTATCAGACTCACATAAGGATATTTAAAAACACACACAGAACAACACCAACAAGAAAAAGTCCATCATACCTGCTCCACAGGAGCTAACTGGACCAGTTACGCATCTCATGGCCATCACTGGCTCCAAGTGTCAGCCTCTGCAGGGATGTAACGAGATCTGCTTACAATATCCGCCTGTATAAAGAAAATGCTGACCCACCAGCCGATTGGGGAATTGTGAAAAAGAAAAGGCTGCCAATTCAAATTGGCATTGAAAATGTCCTCTGTCCAGGCACTGGTGGGGGCCACAGAAGAGGGTGCTTTCTCCCTCTCTATTTCTAAGACGCATTCCGAGAGTCAGGACGGTTTGGGGTAATTTAATACTATTCCATGAATCACCAGCTGTGCCTAGAGCAGGTAGAACAGAAGTCTCTGCAGAGTGAGCGACACAGAGGTCCCCTTACGTCAGAGTACTGTCTTTCCCCGCAAGAAGAAGAGGGATTCGGGAGCCAACTGGTCTCCCCGTACCACTGTCCCCTTTTCTCTGAATCTTCCAGGCCATTAGCTTTGCAGGTTTTTGAGAGGTTCCAAGCCACAGGACCCGAGGACCTGATCCACCATGGCAAGAAGGAGAATACGGGCTGTTTTCCTGCCTTCTATTTTTGTTACCCTCCATATCTATTTTAATGGCAATTAAACTCTGGTGCCCTTGCTTATCTCTGTTGGCTAATGTATTTAATTCCACCACTCCCCAAAGGGAATAATCCCCAATCTCAAGCCTGTGCTGTATTAAAGACCATGAATGCTTAATCAGAGCAAACAGAGGATTTGGTTTGTATAAACAACCAAAGCTCATGTCTTTTATGTCCAGAGAGCAGGACTCAAAGAACGAAATGACGATAAATCATTTCAAGAAACAGTGTAACGTAAATGTTGTATGTTTATTTAAAACTTCATACAATCATTTGTCTAGAGCTACAGCCCAGCTTCGAAAAGTGTCTTGCCATAATGAGGTTCGGAGGCCAGCGGTGTTCAAGAGCCAAAGACATATTGCCCCCTCCCCCAAACTGGCTTACGGGGAAGATGGTAAGCTCTTAAGTATAACCCATGCATCCAAGAGGATAATGCAACTTTAGCACAGAGCTTTGCTTTTTTTTTTTTTTTCTTAAGTAGTTCTTTGTTCAAGTATCAAGTTACACAAAATCTAAGATGGTTTTCAAAAGAGTAAAAGGATGGGATTCTATTTGTCTAAGTTGAAATGAAAAATCCAAGTTGAGAGCACCCTTAAGCTTGCTTCCAGTAAAGAGGGAGGAGGAGGGAGAGGAGAGGAAGAGGAGGGGAGGAGGAAGAGGAGGAAAAGGAGAATAAAAGTATGATAGGACTGGGAGGGTTTGATTATTTGGGAGTACATGTCCACCCTGTGAGGTATTTATAAAGTAAAAGGAGGTGCTCAGGGATTAAGATTTGGGCTCTGGCTTCCGGCTGCCTGGGTTTGAATTTTGATTGTGCCATTTTTTCAGCTGATTAGCTGGGGCAAGACCTCCGTTTCCCTTAGTCTCTCCATCTTTAATATGGGAGGATAAAGGTACCAGTCTTATAAGTGTTGCCAAGATTCAAAAACCTATGGAGTACTTAAGTAGTGCCTAACGCCTATTGAGTTAGAGCTGGCTTTTCGAAGAGAGAGACCTTCCATGTGCCTCTGAACACATCATGAAGTGAACCTCGGTCAGGATTTTACTAGCAGGTGGTAATGGCTAATAAAGGACAAGAAGAGAGTTACCCTAGCTCTGTAACCCTGAAAACCAGGTTTCCTGGAGAGAGAGCAAAATTGCCACAACCTATGAAGTCAGAGTGAACCCTTACTTCCCAGGTTTGCATGGTCTTTAAAGGCGTGCATTCCCTTTTCTTTCGTGTAGCACCCGACAGGAGCTGCTGGGCCAAGTGAGCTTAGTTTGCGTGGCTATCAAGATGGCGGCACCCATGATCACACCTGGATTTCTTCAAAGAACAGAACACTGCCAGGGCTCATGAGCTCAAAGCCTGACCAGCAGCTCCAATCTTCAAGTCTCCCTTCATCTGCTCCCAATATCCTGCTGACCATTTGTGTGGTGGATTTTCTTTTTTTCCCCTCATTGATTTGATTGTGAAGCAGGGCTGGGGAGCTGTTAGAGGGGGACCCTGATGAACTTTCAACCCTGTGGATGACCCAACAGAGAAGACAGAGAGTGGTGGGGACTGTTTCACTATGGAGATGCCGAAGTCTAGTCATGGTCTTTGTGCTCACGCCTGTCCAAGAGATACAAACAAATTCAAAGGACTGTCCTTAGAAAGACGACAAAGTTTATCAGTAGTAGCCAGAATGGATTCTTGGAAAGGAAATAGACTTGGAGAAGATATAATGCGACCTCAAAAAAATACTCATACTCTGCAGTTGAGAAGAATATAATAAAAATTTCAGTGTAACCCAAAGGCAAAATATGGTTTCAGGAGTCTCACAGCCATCAAATGCAGTTCTTCTCCATTAGAGAAGAGAGCCTATTCTAACACTTTAGTATGGCATTTGCCATTAACAGACTTCTCATTTTCTCAGGGAAAGTCCTACATGGATGTGTAGGATGGCGCATTTCTTGTCCAGATAAATAGGACTTAAAAAAATCAATTATTCAGTTGAGATCAGTATGTTATTAAACATCAATGTGCTTATTTCATCCAGCATTATCAACTCCTATTTTTGAGATAGGGAAGGATTAAGAGAATATGCCTGGTGTCTTGGTTTTCCCACTTCTCTTTAGTTTACTTCAATGGAAAGATGATATTTCCTGAGACACCTGGTTGGCTCAGTCGGTTAAGCATCCAACTTGGTTTCAGCTCAGGTCATGACCTTGGGGCTGTGACATTGAGCCCCATGTCAACCTCCACGGGCAGGTAGCCTGCTTGGGATTCCCTCTCTCCTTCTGTCCCTACCCCTGCTCACACATGCGTACTCTCTCTAAAAACAAATAAATCTTTAAAAAGAGGCATTTCCTTATAAAATCCAATCACTAGCTCTGTTAATGCTAACAGCTTCAAGGAAGCCAAACTGTTAAACCCCTGACTTTTTTTAAAAAAATTAATTTATTAAAAAAAATTTTTTTTTAAAGATTTTATTTATTTGACAAAGAGCCACACAATGAGAGTGGGAACACAGCATAGGGAGTGGGAAAGGGAGAAGCAGGCTTCCCGGTGAGCAGGGAGCCCAATGCAGGGCTTGAACCTAGGACCCCAGGATCATGACCTGAGCCAAAGGCAGATGCTTAACGACTGAGCCACCCAGGTGCCCCGAAACCCCTACCTTTCTGAGGCTTATCATCCAGATGCACAGAAAGATAAACATATGAAACATTTCATGACAGAAGATGATAAATTAATCTTCAAATTTTTTAAGACTTTATTTATTTGATAGACAGAAATTACAAGTAGTCAGAGAGGCAGGCAGAGAGAGGGGGAAGCAGGCTCCCTGCCAAGCAGAGAGCCCGATGTGGGGCTCGATCCCAGGACCCTGAGACCATGACCTGAGCCAAAGGCAGAGACTTAACCCACAGAACCACCCAGGCGCCCCAATCTTCAAATTTTTAAATAGGTTTTACTCTATAGGTGATTAATTCTTCCTAAAATTCACCACGGAAATATTTGCTGGACAGTCAGAGGAGAAATTCAGTTGCCAGGCAGAAGATTGGTGGGAGGGAGACGATAAAACTCTGCCTGAACGATGGGCAGGAGGGAGGAGAGGGAAGAACCTGAGGCGTATTTTAAGAACCATACATTCACCTACCCAACGAGTATTTACTGAGATTCTACTACACGTGAGGCACTGGGCTCATTTACGAGGTGCTGGGGGTATAGGCTGAACGAATAGGTCCAGTCCTTGTCCTCTTACAGATGTTAAAAACAGCCCCAAATGGAGCTGCTTATACCAAGTGCCACCTCACCAAACAGACACAGTTTTGGCTCTCTCAGAAATGGCATCTTAGGGCGCCTGGGTGGCTCAGTGGGTTAAAGCCTCTGCCTTCAGCCCAGGTCATGGTCACAGGGTCCTGGGATCGAGCCCCGCATCGGGCTCTCTGCTTGGTGGGGAGCCTGCTTCTCCCTCTCCCTCTCTCTCGTCTCTGTCAAATAAACAAATAAAATCTTAAAATTTTTTTCATGAACAATTGGACACAGTCACATAAAAGAGAACACTCAAGGTCTCTTTCCCTCGGGAGAACTATTTTAATGGGAGATGGGAGTCACCACAAATGGCATCATTCCAGCTACTGGTCAGATTGGCCAAAAGAATATTCTGATGTGTCAAGATCTTGACAGGTGACAGAGAGACTTCCTCTTCCCTCACCCTGGCATTCACGTGACCAGAAAAATAAAACTACAAGTTCTAATTTACTCAGGACCTAACATTTCTTGAAAATAGCATGAGCTTTTTCAATGGGCCCACTAACTAGTCAGCTCCAAGTATTTCTCTGAAGTCATTTAAGTCAATCCAGAAATAATGACAATCTTTGAGCAGGTTTCCTCTGTTCACATCCCTTGTAGATCTTGTAATGGACTTTCTTCCTACTCTTTGCTCCTCAGAATATTTTAGTATATTATCCTTTTATTTGGGGACTTTTTTCCCTACTATAAATGATCAGTAAACTATTTTCCAAAATTAAGGACTTGTGCTCGGGTGAGGTTTGTTGGAGATTCTGAGAACAAGGGTCAGGAAGGTAACTCAAATGGCAGCAGAGTGTGGAGAAGAACATAGGGATTGTAGTTACCTTGCCCATGAGTTTAGGGAAGTTTCATCTTAATAAACTGCATGGCTTTGGACAAGTTCTTCAACCTCTTGGGAGCAGCTTCCTCATTTATAAAATGTGGATTATTCTATCATCTGTCTTATTAGACTGGTGTAAGAATCTGATGAAGGAATGCATATCAAAAGTCAAGCATTGAGTACTGGGTATTTACCCTAAAGATAAAAATGTAGGGATCCGAAGGGCTACGTACATCCAAATGTTTATAGCAGCAATGTCCACAGTAGCCAAACTATGGGAAGAGCCTAGATGTCCATCAACAGATGAATGAATAAAGATGTGGTATGTATGTATGTATGTATACACATACACAAACATATACATACAGTGGAATACTATACAGCCATCAAAAATGAAATCTTGCCATTTGCAACAATGTGGATGGAAGTAGAGGGTATCATGCTAAGTGAAATAAGGCAAAATAAGACAATTATCTTGTCTGATATGAGGAATTTGAGAGGCAGGATGGGGATTTGTGGGGAGAAGGGAGGGAAAAATGAAACAAGATGGAACCAGGGAGGGAGACAAACCATAAGAGGCCCTTAATCTCAGGAAACAAACTGAGGGTTGCTGGAGGGGAGACGGGGTGGAAGGGATAGGGTGGCTGGATGATAGACATTGGGGAGGGTATGTGCTATGGTGAGTGCTGTGAATTGTGTAAGACTGATGATTCACAGACCTGTACCCCTGAAACAAAGAATACAGTATATGTTAATTTTTAAAAAATAGTCTAGCATTGACTAAGGCCTTACTGTTAGCTACCAGTCATTCTTCTCTCTAGCAAGTGGTCATGGCCTCCTATGTGCCAGACCCCGTTTTAGATGAATGTTGGGACACAGCGGTGAAAAATGTTCCTGCTTTCACAAACACTGTGGGTTTTTTTGTTTTTGTTTTTATGATTTTAAAAGCCAGGGGGAAGGGCAGAGGGATAGGAAGCAGGGCAGAGGGAGGCAGAGGAGGAAGGGCAAGAACAAAGGGATAGGGAGAGAGGCTTGCCGGGCTCCATCCCAGGATCCTGGGATCGTGACCTCAGCAAAAGGCAGATGCTTAATCGACTGAGCCACCCAGGTGCCCCACAAACACTGTATTCTAGTTAGAGCTCCCAAGCAATCAGTACATTACTATCTAACCTATCAGGTGGTGAGAAAAGTTAGGAAGAAAACTGAAGTGGGCCAAGTAGAAAGAGAGGAGATCAGGGCAGGGCTCTCTGCTGTTTAAGCAGAGAGACCTGCCTGTGGGAGAAGGTGAGCCCTGTGGACTCCTGAAAGGAAACGGCAAGAGACAGAGGTAGGGGTTAGTATTGCAGTACACGAGTCCAGGAGCCCTAGATTCTGCTTCTCCTTTGCCAGGGCCACTTTGGGGTATTCTGGGTCTTTTGGCATGTCTGTTCTCATCACTGCTCTTTACCTTCCTCAGTTATGAAAGGCAGACAAGTTTAGGTGTCTCCCTGGAACTGGTGGAAAGGCTGGAGACAGAGAGCTCATACAAATGAGTCCCTAGTCTCCTGCCCAGAGCTGTGGCCCATGAAAGGGGGAAGAAGCTGCCATGGGAATGGAGAGCCTCCCCCAGATTTCTACAGAAATCTGCAGCAGTAACATGGTCCTTCTGCAGCAGGTGCCTTGGGTCCCACCTCTTGTTGACCTTATACTCCCCAGACCCTCACGTAGAAACTTCTAGGTCATGTCGCATCCCAGTGGACATGCATAAAAGCAGGTGTTCTGAGTTCCAAAGTACCCCCAGAACAGTCTTGGAGGAGCTCTTCACACAGGGACAGACTGTGGCTGCAAAGAATCCACTGATATAGGTCAACTGTGTCAACCCATTCCGCAGATCACCAGATTAGCTATGATCCAAGTTTGCTGCCAGTAATGGCTCCAAGAAAACTCCTCTAACTCGTAAGTACATCACAACTACTGCAAACATTTAGTATTATTCTAAGTAGAAACAGGTTTAAACAAGAGGAAGGAGTCGCTCTTCAATCTCGTCATCTTTTATTGGGTTTCTCCTACATGCCACAACTCCCATAATAGAAATCGGAGCCACCAATTGTGTTTGAAGAGGAGGGACCTTACAACCAGTGGGGTTGGCAGGAAGCTCTCACTGCTCTGGGACACCTGGGCTTGGGACAGGGATCAGGGAGAATCAGCAAAGAAAGATGAACTATTTTACACATGGTGGTCCTGTCCACAGTATTATGGCCACATCGATACCCTGCAATTTGTCTAAATGCACAGTTCCTTCTCTTGGAGAGAGATGAAGCAAGAGAGGGCAGAGAGGCAAATGGCAAAAGGCGTTCTGGAATACAGGAAAAGGCCTGAGAACTCTTCCCCGCAGCAACCCTGGTTCCAAGAAACTCTGAATATACCACAGCCCACCTCAGAAGTAGCAACCTAATCAAACATGAGAAAGGAGTCATCATCACATTGTGAGCTACCGCTACACACATTCCTCAACTCTCCACATCCTGTTTTATCTTTGCCTGCAATGCTCAGAGCACATCCTCTTCCTGAAGCTCCTCTGCCCACCGCCCCGGGGGTCACCTGCTTCCCATTTCTTCTAGTTTGAATCATTCATATTATTGCTACTCTACACGCCTGTTGTCGCGACTGGATTAAGGAGCCCCAGAGAGGTGGGCCTGTTCCAGAGGGAGGAATATTTGGAGTCAAATATTGACAGTTTTCAACCTTCACTCCAGCCTCTGGGGTGGGACTTACATCTAACAAACAGGGGTGGTGGGGTGGTTAAGATTTACACCCGTATCCTTCTGGCTCTACACTCCTAGCCTTTAACCACCACACTCTATTTGTGAGGTCTTAACATTTTTGTGTAGCCATTGTCAACTCCTTAACCCGCAAGAATCCGTGAGGAAATTGATCAGCTGGTTGGGAAAAGAATTACGGGGAAGGTTCAGAGGCCCCGACATCTGGATACTCCCTTACTTGGGATGGACATGGGATGGTCTCAGCTGTTAAAATGGGGGCTCTGCAGTTCCCCTCCAGGGAACTCTGGGGCTGTGGTATTTCAATCAAGAGACTCCAGAAGCCTGGAACGAGGAAGCATCTCCTTGCATGTGTATACACCTTGATCACACCGACGGATAGCCCTTGGGACACTTGTCAGTTAAGTCTATGATCATTATTTTGAAATGGATCTCTTTTCTTTCCCCCTCTACAGGATCCGTACTTACTGGCAATCCTTTTTATAGAAATTACCTCCATAGTCAGGCTTTCCCACGGCACAGATTCTTGAGGGTTAACCCAAGCACTCAGCGACGATTTTCAAATTTGTAAGCAAGGTTTTCCTGGACTGTACACTCTCGGACTTCATAGCCGTGACTGAGTTTTCTTGAATGGTTTTTACACTTTGTTTGAAAATGTCTTTCCACACACAGTGTAATGGAAAAAAAAAAAATCCTCACAAATAAGAGGTCTTGCTGGCAGGTGTTTTAACAGCTCTGCAATTATAAAGCCAAGCGCTCATTCTCCTATCTTTAAAAATGACCAGACCCCATGGGGCCCCCATTACTGTTTCACCAGTTCTATTTATAGACTTCCTTAGTTGGTACCCTGCGAGGCAGAGTACATGGTATGTCTTATGGAAACCCTAACACAGACTCCATTTTGTAAGTTTCTTTTTTTTCCTTCCAGACTTGACGTTCCATGTTTGATCAGAAGTAATCATGATTTATACCTTTTATGGGGGTAGGGGGGGCGCAAGCTACTTGATTTAGTTTCTCAGAGTGGGCGATGGCAGCGCGGAGAAAGGTCCGTTTGTGAGTTGAAGTTTGATATGTGAAAACTGTTCCAAAAGTCTGTTTGGTTTCCCTCTTCAAAGTGATCGAATGAACCTGAAAAGTGTTTCAAATGGAAGCCGCATCGCTGTCTGTCATCTCCCGGACTTGATAAACACACCCCAGAACTGAAAACCACCGGCTCGGCTCTGGAGCGTCACTGACAAGCACTCAGCCCGTTCCCATTTCCAAGGAAGGGATTCTTTTCAAAAAGGT
>PISX010005164.1:90556-111143 GCA_004024625.1 Mellivora capensis | reverse complement strand
AAAAAAAAAATTACCAAAAAAAAAAAAAAAGAGTCTCTAATGCTTTGTCTCCCTCTCTAGTTTCGTCTTGTTTCATTTTTCCCTCCCTTCTTCTATGGTCTTCTGTCTCGTTTCTCAAATTCCTCATATCAGTGAGATCATATGATAATTGTCTTTCTCTGCTTGACTTATTTCACTTAGCATAATAGCCTCTAGTTCCATCTGCGTCATTGCAAATGGCAAGATTTCAAGTTTTTTGATAGCTGCATAATATTCCTGTGTGTGTGTGTGTGTGTGTGTGTGTGTGTGTGTGTGTGTACACACACACATATGACACAAAGACGTCATAGAGAGTGCACATCTTTTTTATCCATTCATCTGTTGATGGACATCTAGGCTCTTTTCATAGTTTGGGTATTGTGGACATTGCTGCTATAAACATTGGGGTGCACGTGCCCCTTCAGATCACTACATTTGTACCTTTGGGATAAATACCCTGAAGTGCAGTTGCTGGGTCGTAGGGTAGCTCTACTTTCAACTTTTTGAGGAACCTCCATACTGTTTTCCAGAGTGGCTGCACCAGCTTGCATTCCCACCAACAAGGTAGGAGGGTTCCCCTTTCTCCGCATCCTTGCCAACACCTGTCACTTCCTGACTTGTTAATTTTAGCCATTCTGACTGGTGTTAGGTGGTATCTCACTGTGGTTTTGATTTTTATTGCCCTGATGCCCAGTGATGTTGAGTACTTTTTCATGTGTCTGTTGGCCATTTGAATGTCTTCTTCGCAGAAATGTCTCCCTGGCTTAGTTTCTAACCTTTTTGAGGCTTAGGACCCTTTTTAACTTCAGAATGTTTTCTGACTTTTCTCATGGTAATTAACTATACTTTTAGTGCCCGTTGATAAGTAAAATATGCTGTTATGAAAAGCTGTCCTAAATTCATTTGTACTTAAAAAATTTTTATTTAAAGATTTTATTCACTTATTTGACAGAGATCACAAGTAGGCAGAGAGGCAGGCAGAGACAGAGAGAGGGGGAAGCAGGCTCCCTGCTGAGCAGAGAGCCTGATGTGGGGCTCGATCCCAGGACCCCAGGATCATGACCTGAGCCGAAGGCAGTGGCTTTAACCCACTGAGCCACCCAGGCATCCCTGTACTTTTTTTTTTTTTTAAAGATCTGTTTATTTGAGAGAGAGAGAACATGAGTGAGTCTGGGGAGGGCCAGGGGTAGAGGGAGAGAGAAAATCCCAGAATCTCAAGTAGACTCCCCCCTGAGCTGGGATGGGAGCCTGACTCCAGGCTTGATCTCACGACCTTGAGATCATGACCTGAGCCAAAATCAAGAGTTGGGTGGTCCACCAACTGAGCCACACAGCACCCCTCATTTGTACATTTAAGTATGATTGGGGGGGGCGCGCCTGGGTGGCTCAGTCTTTGAGCATCTGCCTTCGCCTCAGGTCATGATCCCAGCGTCCTGGGATCGAGCTCCCAGCTCCCTGCTCAACAGGAAGCCTGCTTCTCCCTCTCCCATTCCCCCTGCTTGTGTTCCCTCTCTCACCGTGTCTCTCTCTGTCAAATAAATAAATAATCTGAAAGAAAAAAAAGTGAATTGGTACTTTGGTCAAAATTTAAAGCTACATATATTTGAAAAATAATAATATGCTTAATTTGAGAACTATCTTATTTGTTTGATATTTATCTTTTCCTGTTTGCATATGGCTGCCGAGATCTTGTAACAATTTGTGGATTGCCCTGAGCTGCAGTGTCATGAAGTTCCGATTTTGTTATTTTTATTTTTATTATTTATTTATTTGTTTGTTTATTTAACAGAGATCACAAGTAGGCAGAGAGGCAGGCAGAGAGAGAGGAGGAAGAAGGCTCCCTGCCGAGCAGAGAGCCCGATGCATGCATGCCGGGAGCCTGGGATCATGACACGAGCCGAAGGCAGAGGCTTTAACCCACTGAGCCACCCAGGCGCCCCTCATTGTTATTTTTAATAATGTTTTTACTTTCCATGCAGTCTCTTTTCTCTCCCTCTCTGTTTCTCTCTTTCTCTCTCCCTTTGCTTCTCCCTTCATCTGTAGAGTTTCAAGTCAAGAGGATAGGATATGTTAAGGAAAACAATAGTATACCTTCTCTTTTGGGAAAAAATAGAGTAAGTACCGACTTTTAATGGATCAGCTTCCAATATCTCTGATATTGATTACTCTGTTAATGCTCAGCATCCAATCCCACTAAGATATAAAAACCTTCCTAGGCGTTCATTTCTGGCTTCTAAAGCTCCCAGTAGTCCATTTGAAAGTTAAAGTATTGTCTTAAGTTTGGTTCCAGGGCCAGTTCAAAGATGATCTCATTAAGTTGAAGATAATCCAAAGGGAGAATTCAGAAAAAGTACCAAATCAAGCTTTCAGAGGTTCATTTATTTTGTGGAGTTGGTTAAGCAGCTAATTAACTGCACTGTCCAGGCAGTGCCCTTTGGCTTATTGTTTCTTTGATGCCTTAGAAACTAAGCCATGTGAAGTTTTCTTGCAGGAGGCAGTGAAGTATAGTGGAAAGAGCAAGTGCTTCAGAATCAGGTAGAGATATCCCTTGAATCCTGCCTTAACCACTTACTAATTGTGTGACCTTGGGCATTTGCCTTTCTGGTCCTTAGTTTCCATATGTATAAAACAAAGCTAGTGATACCTTATGGAATAGTTCGAAGGATTAAATAGGATAACATGTTAATAACCACCTTTATACTGAAACTTGGTATTTAATAAATGGTGGTTATTACTATTGCTTTACCAGACCATAAAGAAAACACCTAGCCTTCTTTTTTTTTTTTAAATTTTTTTTAAAATTTATTTATTTGTCAGAGAGAGAGGGAGAGAAAGCAAGCACAGGCAGACAGAGGCAGAGGGAGAAGCAGGCTCCCTGCTGAGCAAGGAGCCCGATGTGGGACTCGATCCCAGGACGCCGGGATCATGACCTGAGCCGAAGGCAGCCGCTTAACCAACTGAGCCACCCAGGCGTCCCTTTTTTTTTTTTTTTTTTTTTAACTCAAATGCTTGGGATTGCATTGTCTTACACTCTTAATGCCAATTTTGCAGTCACTACAAAAAACGGACAGCCTAGTCTTTTTCTTGTGTTGTTTTTAAACCTTTCACTTTTCATGAGTGATTTTTTTTTCCATATCAGAGACCTAAACAGACTCATTTATTTATTTATTTATTTTAAAAAAAGATTTTATTTATTTATTTGACAGACAGAAATCACAAGTAGGCAGAGAGGCAGGCAGAGAGAGAGGAGGAAGCAGGCTCTCCATGGAGCAGAGAGCCCGATGTGGGGCTCGATCCCAGGACCCTGGGATCATGACCTGAGCCGAAGGCAGAGGCTTTAACCCACTGAGCCACCCAGGCGCCCCTAAACAGACTCATTTAGAGATTAGCATTTGGTGAATGAAGTTGATGGGGAAATTTTTTTCTCCCAAGATTCCCCAAAGCCAAAGTTTCTCTGTATCTTTCAATCTAGAAAAAGAGGTTTATATATTTCCATTCTGGGTCCCTTGGAAGATCTAAACTTGACTTCAGTTTCAGATGCTACAGGGTTCAGAGATCACATTAGCTCATGAAAAATCATCCTCCTTCTTACTGAACTGTTAGCAAATGTTCATAAAGCTTTTAGTTGAGGTACTCCAGAAATGTAGTATTATTAATGTGTCATCCAAATTAGTAAGCAACCGGATGACTAATTTCTTTGGGATCTTCACCTAAGTGTAGGAATTTCATTTGGGGGGCTCCTGGGTGGCTCAGTGGGTCCTGGGATCGAGCCCTACATTGGGCTCTCTGCCCCCCCACCCCTCTCTGCCTGCCTCTCTACCTACTTGAGATCTCTGTCTGCCAAAGAAAGAAAGAAATTAATTTTGTTTGGGAGATGTTTGTCTCTCAGGCTGATGGTTGGTTCTGGTTTAGTGTCTCTCTTATACATAGTCTTTTTGTTTTCTCCAGGGACAATGGTGACAGATCCAGGCACCGAGCTCCACGCAATGCCCGGATGTCTGCACCTTCACTTGGACGCTTCGTTCCAAGGTAAGAACTGGATGGTCAGCCTTTATGAGAGCCTGGGATTTTGTTCTTAAACCTACTTTTGGACTTCGGATTCCGTATCTGGAATTATTTCCTAGTCAGTCTGTAATCCAGTCATGCCACCTAAAGACTTGACAGGAGATGATTGGCCACAATGAAAAGAGATAGAAGAGTGGCCTGGGGAGTATCCTATTCAAGATTAGAAGCCCTGTGAAACTGCAGAAGAGAGACAGGAAGGAGATACAAGTCTGCAGAAGGACAGATTCCAAAAATTTTTACAATGTGCGGGGCTGCTGTGGATTCTAAGTTTAGTGGATCCCTTAGCCTTGACTGTTGCGGGTAATGGATAGTGTATCTCCTTTGTTTTATGGTAATGTTTCATGGGCTTCTCATACGTGTTTCCTTCTTGTAGGCGTTTCTTGCTGCCTGAGTACTTGCCTTATGCGGGGATTTTTCATGAACGTGGACAGCCTGGCTTGGCAACTCACTCTTCTGTTAACAGGGTCCTGGCAGGTAAGGAAATGTTTCTTTGGAATTTGAAAAGTTGAAGGGGTAGGGAGCCAGATAAAGCTTTCCCCTCCTTTACCTATGTTGTTGTGATGGCATCTTGGCATCTGGCTGAAAACTCTGTTTTGTACCCAGTTCCTTACTTCAAGGCAGGAAACAAGAATGGAGCAAACCTGGTTTATCTTGCCCATTCCCACTTCCTTCAAACATCTTTTTTAAAAAAACTTGTTTAAACTCTTTGTTTCTTAATCCAACAATTAGATTCTAGCTATGCTTTTAATTGAATGATAAAGGTGTCTTGTTCATGTTTTGGTTGGTGAGATACTCATGAACCACATCCTGTGATTTCATTAGGAGTTTAATGCACACGTCTTCAACTCTTCACTCATCTGCTAGCAGATGGAGTTTCCAGGCACTGTGGAATCTTCCAGGGAAGGAGGAGAAGAGACCCATAGGGCTGGCTCAGAAACTTCAGAAACAGAAAATGGGCTGGACAAGCCCCGCTGAGGCAGTTTTATGGTGGCTGACTAGCTTAGCAACGGATGTTTTTGGCCTAAGCTACATGATATGACCAGGCTCTCAGATGTAGTGTGTGTTGCTGCTTCTGGGCAGTGTCTAGAGAAGGAAACAAAAGCAGGATTCTGTTTTTTTCTGACAAAGGTTATTTCCCTTTCACACTCTTTCCTCCACTTCCCCCTCACCTCTACTCTGCCAACCTCTATAAATTTATGTATGTGAAGGCATAATCGGTATAAAAGTCAATCCACATTTAGGTGTGTCTTTAATTAGCATCTATTAGAAATTTCTTAAAGACATTATGTTTCAGAAAATCTGGGCTATGTGGTGGTAAAGGTAGGAAGGGATCTGGGTGAGGCAGTAACACTGTCAGCTTGGGAGAATGTGATTTCTATCTAACCAAGCTACTGTGACAGCTAGAAGGCCACAGGATCTCTGGTCACTCTTAGGCAGGACCATCCTTGACCCAGTGTCAAGGTCTAGAAGTCCTAGAAACCTCAGTGGTTTCTCTGCCAGCCGCCAGACTCTTTGTCGGCTCAGCCTTGGTGGGGGAGCAGACTACATCTGGTCCCCTAATGAGCTTGTCTGAGGACCTCTGGCCCTAGTGGGTGAACAGACGCCGTGCCTTGGTGCCTCCCCGTGCTTGGTGTTTCTGTGTGGCTTGGCTGATGGCATGTGGAAGCTCCTTATGGGCAGATCATCACTTACTGCCAGGCAGTACTACGGAGCTCTTCTCCACCCTGTGTTCCAGACATCTGCCTCCATCACCCCACACAGCACCTCCTGTTCTGCTACTGCTAGAAAATCTCTGTTTCTTTGGCATTTAGCTTTGCTTAGGAACAGCTGTATGTTTATTTCTTCCTTAGATTTAAGAACTCTACCACCATTTCCTGTTTCCTCCTTTATGCCCAGAGGTCTGACCCCCCAAAAGACCCACTTTAACTTATGGATACGTTTGAATACAGGGGTTGTGTTCCAGCAGGTAGTTGTTAACAGATATGAAATCTACTGAGAAAAGTTCTCTAGCAAAGAATGCAAAGTATCTCAAGGGGAAGGAAATCTAGATTCTCAAGAACCTCACTCTTGAATTAGGTTAGCAGATGGTTTCCATTCACAATTAAACCAGTTTCTTCTGTTTTCTGAAGATACATGTTATAGAGAGTGTATTGGTCTTTTTGTAAAGGCCCTCATCATTTGTAGATTCAGGTTTCCTCTGCTGTCCAAAAGTGGAGTGTTCTTACAGAACCTTTTGCAAGCCAAAATGGCACAAAGAAGCAATTACCATTAATTCATACAGAAAAAATTTTTAGTGTACCCAAACCCAAAAAATAAGGTCTCTTGGGCTTTTCTGATACCTTACGACGCATCTTGCTAATGGAGGCACAAAATAAATTGAGATAAAGCACAGATGTGCTCACAGACGGAGTTCAAAGCTCTGGTAGGTTGATGCTCAGAGTGCATGCTGCCTCTGTAACAGCTCGCTGCAAAGCAAATGCTGAATGCTACTTTCACTTTTCGTCTTTTTTCATAAGAGTGAAAATCCTCTTCAGATTTCCTTTAGTTAGTGAAAGCAAGGTACTAATGTAGGTCTTTTGTAAAACTGAAATGGTGTTAACACAAACTTTCAAAAAGTGACAGGGCCCAGGGGTGGGGGGTTAGAGGGCTAGGTACCTGTGTTTGGGTATGGAGGAAACAAAAGCCCAGAAGACTAACTTGTCCAGAGTAATACAGCTAGAAGTTGAGGAGCCAGAACTGACCAGGCAGTGAAACTCCAAAGTTTCCTAGTCTGCCTCCCTCCGTACAGTTATTTTAAAAGACAGAGCATCAAAATAGCATGCTTCTTCCAGGACCGTAATCTAGAAGAGGGAAAGAGCTCCCAGGGAACTTGGCTGATTTCCAGGGTTTTTCTTAATTGCATTAATTCCTCTTTATTTTATTTTGTTTTATCTTATTTTTAAAGATTTTTATTTGTCAGAGAGAGCGTAAGCACACAAGTAGGGGAATGGCAGGCAGAGGGAGAGGCAGGCTCCCTGCTGAGCAGGGAGCCCGATGTGGGACTCAATCCCAGGACCCTGGGATCATGACCTGAGCCGAAAACAGATACTTAACCAACTGAGCCACCCAGGCATCCCTAATTCCTCTGTTTTAAGTGGTTTCTAGACATAGCCTTTTATGACCCAGTGGAGCTTGCTGAGGAAAATCATTATGTCATAGCCCTTTTTTTGAGCCTTCTAGTGGATGCAGATTTTTGCTTTGTATTAAACTTACTGTGATCATGTAATAGAGCTCCTGTAATAACAGCTTTTGGAGTGAAAGACAAATTGGCCTGTTAGCAGTAAGCACTCCCAGTTTTCTTAGAAAGGCAGTTTCACTTGTATGATTGGAATGAGGTTGTGATAGTCTCAAAACAATTACATTCAACAGGTATTTTTTGTGTAGTTATGTGCCAGGCACTGTTCTGCGCTACCAGAGTGAATAAGAGGCATGATTCTTGTCCTCCTATAGCTCAAAGTCTAGATGGTTGACCATACCTCAATCTGGCTGTTTGGTTCTTAGCTCCAAACCTCAAACAAACTTTTTTTTTTTTTTTAAGATTTTATTTATTTAAGAAAGAGAAAGCACAGGCACAGAGAGGAACAAAGAGAGGGAGCAGAGGGGAGAAGCAAGCTCCCCACTGAGCAAGGAGCCTGATGCTGGTCTTGATCCCAGAACCCTGGGATCATGACCTGAGCCGAAGGCAGGTGTTTAACCAGCTGAGCCACCCAAGTGCCCTAAAGCCAAACTCTTTGAAAGGTGAATGCCTTTTTGCCTGGATGAAGCATACACACACCTGCAGTTTTTGGAGGTGTGACCTGGAGGTGTGACCAGGTGTGGCAAATGAGTCTCCTGTGGGCCAAAGCCATTCAGAGTCATCAACAAAAAATGGATTTGCAGATAATTAAGATCCGTTCTGCCCACTTCCTCACACATGATCCTGAGAGTGATAATAGAAAACAGAAGCTACTACAAAGAAGTGTTTTGATTGTTAATTTTCGTCTCTTCCTCTTTATCTTGGTGCCTTCCCCACAGTTCTATAGGTTCCTGGTGGCCTCTAGTCACCCATCAATCCATGTCATGCCCCTTCTTTAGCAACACAAATTCTGAACCTATACTAAAAGTAGATAAGTAAATTTAAAGCTACTGCAACTCTACCAGGTGTATTTCTGGGGAACAGAGAGAAGTCTGGGGAGCTCCCCCTGCTGACATTTTAGTAGACAGCTCTAGCTCTGTGCAGTGACAGCCACTGATAGTAAAGAAGGACATAAAGTTAATGACTGCCTACAATGAACCACATGCTGTCCTAAGTGCTTTCCCATATATTACCTTCTATAATCGTTATGGCAGCCCTGTGAAGTAGATCATCCATTTCCGTGCTGCAGGGGAAAGAACTGACATTCAGAGAAGTTAGGTCACTTGCCCGATATAACACGGTAAGAGGCCGACCTAGAACTTTAAACCAGGTCTGTCTGCCTGACTCATAATCTTCTGTGCCATGTTTTGCCTGGGTTCAAGTAGGGGGTACCTGCCGAAAGGTTCATAAGCTTACAGTATTTTTCTGCATGTTTGAGGCCTCATAAAAGTGAAATGAGAAGCCCTGGCATTTGACATCTTCCTGGTAATTACTGGAAGAACAAAAAACTTCTGAGGGATAGAGACCTGGGTAATGTAGATTATTAGTTATATGTCCTGCCTAATCTTTTTGACTTTCATCCTAATGAGCATCTGTTCCCAGCAGATGTGGGCCTGATGTACTTAATTTAGTGTTTTGATTAAAATCAATGGGTCAGGATTTTCTTGCTCCTTGCCACAGGTCATTGGGGCCTGGTTGAGTGTCCTGGGCTATAGATGGCTTTGTGCCCAGTCATCCTAATTTTTCTAATTGACCAGTGATCCTAATTTTTCTCTTAAAAAAAATGTCTTCTCTCTTTGACCCACTAGAAGTTTAGGAGTGTGTTCTTCAATTTTCATGTATTTGTGAATTTCCCAAATTTCCTTCTGTTGTTGATTTCTTATTTAATATCACCGTGGTGTATGATTTCAGTCATCTTAATTTATTGAAACTTGTTTTATGGCTTAGCACATGGTCTGTTCTGGAGAATGTTACCTGTGTGCTTGAGTAGAATATGTATTCTGTTGTTGCGTGGAGTATGCTGTAGATGTTGGGGAGATCTACTTGGTTGATAGTGTTGTTCAAGTTTTGTGTATCCTTGCTGATTTTTGGTCTAGTTGTCCTATCCTTTAAGACTGAGGCATTGAAATTTCTAATTATTATTGCTGAATTGTGTATTTCTCCATTTAGTTTTGTCAGGTTTTGCCTTATATATTTTGAGACCTTGTTGTTAGGTACCTATATTTTTGTAGTTGTTATGCCTTTGTGATGAATTTAACTCTTATCATTATAAAATGTCATTATAATAAATGTCTCTGTCTCTAGCAATATTGTCTTTAAGTCTATTTTTTCTTATATTAGTATAGCTACTCCAGCTCTTTTATGACTGTTGATTGTGTGATATATATTTTTTCTATCCTTTTAACTTTTAGCCTATTTATTTTTTTCAATCTAAGTAGGTCTCTTATAGAAAGCATATATAGGGGCGCTCGGGTGGCTCAGAGGGTTAGGCCTCTGCCTTCGGCTCAGGTCATGATTCCAGGGTCCTGGAATTGGGCCCCGCATCGGGCTCTCTGCTCAGCGGGGAGCTTGCTTCCTCCCCTCCCCCTCCACCTGCCTCTCTGCTTACTTATGATCTCTGTCAAATAAGTAAGTAAAATCTTAAAAAAAAAAAAAAAAAAGAAAGCATATACAATTGACCTTTGAACAATTGCAGGAGTTAAGGGCGCTGACCCCCCATGTAGTTGAAAATCTGTGTATAACTTTGATACCCCAAAAACATAGCTACTAATAGCCTACTGTTGACAAGAAGTCTTACCAATAATATGAAAAGTTGATAAGCACATTATTTTGTGTGTATTACATGTGTGTATTCTTATAAGCCAGAGAGAAGAAAATACTATTTAGGAAAATCATAAGGAAGAGAAAATACATTTATAAGTTTTGGGTAAGACAGAGCTACCTCTTTTGTAAGACTTTTCTTTTCCTTGTTAACTTTATTTTTGGTTTTCTTTTGCCTTTTAGATATTCTGCATTTCCCTGGTACCTTAGAGAATTACTTTAAGGAGGCCTGTCTGGTCTGATTCAGCCATGTGGGTGGGCATCTGGGGCCCTGAGCTTGCTGACTTTTAGGAATTAGCCTGATTTCTCAACCCAGTATCATAGCTCTCTAATAAAACAAATTGCCTAATATACTAGATCTTTGCTTGAATTGGCAAATCTGGGAAAGATGAACAGTATGGGTGATATGGTTGAGGGCCATCATAATATACTTAAATGGTATGAACATAAATGAATAATAGTTCTGGTGTTGGACCCTTTATCTCCATGGCTGGACCCTTTATCTCCATGTCTGTACCTCTCTGGTACCTAGTAGCCAGGCAAATAAAGTGAGTGACACATTCCAATTCAATATCAATTAAGATGGCTGTTTATAAACCCCAAATAAATGGACAATTGGTAGTGGCGGTACTAGCTAGTGCTCCTTTAATAATTAACCCAATTACCTTTCATTCTGCTCCAGTGATGAAAGTGAAGGTGATAAGGGGCTGGCTTGGTTGCCTGGGAAACAGGGAAGTAAGTGCACCCAGCCTTCCGAGACAGACACCTTACAGCACCCAGGACTTTTACTTACTTGGGGTCCATCATTCATGGGAGCATTGGTGTCCTCCCTACCCCAGTCTTTTACTGTATCTCCTTACACTGCTAGTGAGAAGTGTGCTTATTGAGAACCAGGGTCTTAGTTTCTAAGCTGAATTGCCTGTGCTGTTAAGCTTTTCGAGGGGAAAATACTGGGCTTTTGTCAATGAACTTTTCTATCCCTTTTATATTATGTGACTTAGTTTTTTGTGCCTCTGTCTCTCCCCCAGGAAATTTCCTCTTGATCTTTCCCCACTCACTGATGCTTCCCCACCTGTGCCCTTTCTCTACTGTCATTTTGAAGTGTATGTAGCGTTTTTCTAAATGCTTAGCATTTTCCAGGGCACTTTGGGTCTTGCAGAAGAATTAAATGGTTCTGCCCTTAGGGAGTTGACAGTCTAGCCAGGGAGTGGCCTGATTTTCTATTTTGTTTTGGCCCTGCTACTAAAAATTTAATAATTCCCCGGGGACTTTAACTGCCAATTCTGATAGATTAGCTAAGGAGGATGCAGCTCATACAATGTGGCCTAAGGATTTATATCTTTTGGTACAGTTTGAAGACACTTTGAATGTGTCCCCACTTTTCTTTTGAATGGGTCTGTGAGGATGAGTAAGTGGGAGTTTGGGGAGGATAGCTGCCATTTATAGTATATAGTTTGCTTGAGAGGCATTATAGCAACATGTTTGAGTTTGGGCTCTAGAGCCACGCTGTCTAGGTTCAGATATTTATTCTGCTACTTCCTAGCAGTGTGGTCTTTGTTAATTTATTTTACCTTTTGGGGGCCTCAATTTATTCATATGTAAAATGGGCATAAGAATAGTTCCTGGCTTATAGGATTGTTTCAAGGATTGAATGAGTTAAATGAGTGAAATTAAATGAACGAAACACTTAGAATAGTATTTTTTGGTATACAAGTATTCAGTAGATGTTAGGTATTATCATTATTACGATTTTTGTTATAAATTTTGGAGACCAGTCTGAGTTACAGCTGTGCCAGTCTCCTCATTGATTATAACCTTGTTGATCTCTCACTGTTTTTCTGTGTTCTCCCCAAGTGGAGCTCTTCTGGGTCCCAAGCAGGACTTTTTCACCTTTTGCTGTGGTTAGTGAGTTGAAAATACTGTAGACCTTTTGTTCTATGGCACCAACAAATGGTAACCTGAGAGTTAACAGTCTAGTGTGTCCTCTGTTGCCTGTAGTCATGTCCCTCAAGCAGGGAAGAGTAGAGGAGTCACAAAGTTCACATGTGCCAGACTATTTTCTGTCCCCCATCAGGACTTGTGTTGGTAAAATAAGCCGCTACTCAGCACATCTTGAGTGTTTGCTTTTGTTTACCCATGGCAATGTGAGATTCTCAAAGTGTGGCTCCTGGACCAGTACCATCATTACCTGGGGAAGTGTTATAAATGCAAATCCTTAGGTCCTACCCCAGACCCGCTGAATCAGAAACTCTGGTTGTAGGCCCCCGGAATTTGTGTTTTAAAGAGTCTTGTAGGGGCACCTGGGTGGCTCTGTGGGTTAAAGCCTCTGTCTTCGGCTCAGGTCGTGGTCCCAGGGTGCTGGGATCGAGTCCCGCATCGGGCTCCTTGTGCGGCGGGGAGCCTGCTCTGCCTCTGCCTGTGCTCGCTCGTATTCTCTCTCTGACAAATAAATAAAATCTTAAAAAAAAATAAAAGAGTCTTGTAGGTGATCATGATGTACTTTAAAATTTGAGAACTCAATGAGCTAGGAACAGATGCAGAGATAGAGGCATGGGAAGAGATGAGGTGGTAATACCAGGAACCCAAGATACATTAATGCTGGTGAGACCCTGTTGGTTAACTCTTCTTCATCTAGAGCTATTAATAATGGGGAAGTATGAATGAATTCTTAATTATTTTTTTTAAGATTTTATTTATTTATTTGACAGAGATCACAAGCAGGCAGAGAGGTAGGCAGAGAGAGAGAGAGAGAGGGAAGCAGGCTCCCCGCTGAGCAGAGAGCCCGATATGGAACTTGATCCCAGGACCCTGAGATCATGACCCGAGCCGAAGGCAGCGGCTCAACCCACTGAGCCACCCAGGCACCCCGAATTCTTAATTATTGATTCAGTGAGCATTTATTGAACTTCTGTTGTTTATATGGTACAATGTTAGGTATCCAAATGAACAAGACATGATCTCCGCCCTCTAAAGCTTACTACCTACTAAGTTTGGTATTATGCTAAATGCTAGACTAGAGTATAAACAGAAAGCTGGCTGTGGGAGCTCAGTACCTTACAGTATTTCTGCAGCAGAAAGTGAGAGGAATTGACCTATAACCTCGCTCCTAACTTTTTTTTAAAAAAATATTTAATTTGTTTATTTGAGTTAGTGAGAGAGAACATGAGCCATGGGACAGAGGGAGAGGGAGAACCAGGCTCCCCACAGAGCAGGGAGCCCGATGTGGAACGTGATCCCAGGACCCTGGGATCATGACCCAAGCTGAAGGCAGACGCTTAACCGACTGAGGCACCCAGGCACCCCTCTCTCCCAAATTCTTTTTTTTTTTTTTTTTTTAATTTATTTATTTGCCAGAGAGAGAGGGAGAGAGAGAGCGAGCACAGGCAGACAGAGTGGCAGGCAGAGGGAGAAGCAGGCTCCCTGCCAAGCAAGGAGCCCGATGTGGGACTCGATCCCAGGATGCTGGGATCATGACCTGAGCTGAAGGCAGCCGCTTAACCAGCTGAGCCACCCAGGCGTCCCTCTCCCAAATTCTTAACCAACTTTTCACCTGTTAATCTTCCTTCTCCCAAAAAGAAAAGTGTTAATGTCAGCATATCTGGATTGAGACCCCGCTGTTTACTTGTACCACTTCAAGCTGTCTGTATTCTGGGGCTTCCCTAAACGTAGAGTGATCTCTAAAGTTTATTAAGTCCTGTGGTTGTGTACTCCTTAGAAATACTAATCATTTTGAAGGTGCCAACTGAAGATGGCCTCAAATTTTAAGTACTTGCTGTAATGCCAGAACCTTTGCTTTTCTCTCCTTAGATTATGTTGTTTTGTGCTTTGGCATGTTTTTCAACCCTTCAAAACAAATAGTACAATATAGAAATCTACAAAGGAGATGTGAGGAAAGAAAAAGCTAAAATGTGAGGTCCGAGCCCTTATTTTCTAGTGGAAGCATTAGCCAGACAATCTCCACTTTATTTAAGATTAGAGATCTTCTACAGCCCCTGGAAAGATTTAGAACAATCCTTTTGCTGTCCCATCTACTCCCATCAGTTTTACCCACATGATCATATAAATGCTGGTAGCTAATAAACCATGCTAACCTTCCACCTCCTTCTTTTTAAAACTCTAAGCTCACATAAGCTTTTCTTTCTCTTTCTCTTTATGAGCTCAAGCAGCCTCATTTATTCCAAACTGGCTGGAAATGCCATGGAAGCTGGCAGACAGCACCTCTCACCCTCTTTACCAAAGTAGAGCCAACCTGTGGGTGTTAATTTCCTTTCTTTAACAACTGCTGATCCACAAGGCCAACTCTTCCCCAGGGTCCTTGTGCCACTCAACTGGAAGCTGAGAGCAAGCATGGATATCTTGGTATAAGCCATATGGAAAGTGGCACCTGCAGGTAGGTGACCAGGGACCTTCTGGAGTGTTGAGACTCCCTGGAGGTGGTCTTTGGCCAGGAGTTAATTTTCACCCCAGAGCCAGATAGTTATCCTGTAACCACAGTTTTTCATTTTTACAGGGCTACTGAGATCAGTCCCTTGGTTTGTCCTAAGCCCAATTCACTGCAGCTATATGCAGCAGGCAGAAGGGGCCCAGCTTCACTCCAGTTGTTTTGAGCAGTGGGACTGTATTCTTTGGGAATGCCTGCCTGGCAATAAACTCATGATTTTTACACTTGAGGCTTATGGCTGGCAAAACAGATGCCAGAAGTATTTCCTCCTAAGCAGAGAATTTAACTAGTCTAGGCTACAAAGGAGCAGAGAGAAAAGTGAACAGGAGGTAAAATGTCAAACTTCCTAGTGGGAACAAGAGAATTGTTCAGGAAGGTGAGGTGTACTTTAAGCATATAAGGAGGATATATCACTTACTTTCATAAATAAATCTGGCTAGAAAGGTGAATTTTCTCCAGAATATGACATATTGCCAATGACTGCTTTTGGTAAAACTTAGTAGTTTTTTCAATAGCAGGATTCCCACAGTCTTTTTATTATAGTTTCCCTTGGGCTGGTAACATAAATGAAAGAACTGACGTGGAAATAAGCACAGTCTTTCCTGCCTGTTGAAGTTTTACCTGGGCAAGTATGTCAGAGGCTGTGCTGGTGCTATAGCAGATCTTAAAATTATCCACCATTGCCCTGCATGTTGAACTGGCAAAAGGGCTGTGAAAAGAAAGAATGTAGTAAGTCAAGCTTAGATTTGACCGTGAGCTAATACTAGATCATATTTGCAAAATGTAATGGTGGAATATGGTGCTTTGAATGTGCTTTTAAAACAAACCGGGACACCTGGGTGGCTCAGTGGGTTAAGACTCTGCCTTCGGGGACGCCTGGGAGGCTCAATTGGTTAAGCGGCTGCCTTCGGCTCAGGTCATAATCCCAGCATCCTGGGATCGAGTCCCACATCGGGCTCCTTGCTTGGCAGGGAGCCTGCTTCTCCCTCTGCCTCTGCCTGCCACTCTGTCTGCCTGTGCTCGCTCGCTCTCTCTCCCTCTCTCTCTGACAAATAAATAAATTTAAAAAAAAAATTAAAAAAAAAAAAAAAGACTCTGCCTTCGGCTCGGGTCATGGTCTCAGGGTCCTGGGATCGAGCCCCACGTCAGGCTCTCTGCTCAGCGGAGAACCTGCTACCCGCCCCCGCCGCCCACCCCCCCGCCTGCCTCTCTGCCTATTTGTGATCTCTTTCTCTGTCAAAATAAATAAAAATCTTTAAATAAATAAATAAAAACAAAACAAAAAACCTAAGGGCAGTTACTTTATGCCAAGTACTATTCTAAGCACTTCTCACATATGCACTTAATCTTCACCACATTCTAGTAATATCCTGTTTCTACTCATTTTTGGAGATAAGGACACTGAGGCATAGAAGGATTAAGTAATTTGCCCAAGACCACAGCTAGTACTTGATGGAGTGGTAATTGGGGATGCAAGCAGTCTGGCTCTAGATCGGGACTTTTCAGACGGAACCATCATGGGGTATGGGTGACTCCTTGTTGGTAGAAAAACAGACTGAAATTTAAACCCTGGCCTTACTTTAAAGAAAAAAATAATTTGTTTGGTTCCCAAGACTGCTGCTGGGGAGGGGGCTCTGAATTCTGCTATATTCTTGTTGCAGCTCCTTTCCCCTAGAAAGGGGGCCCTGTAGAATTACATTCCCAAACAATGAATCCTGAAGAAGTAATTACACTGTTGCCATCCCATTGGGAAGAAGGCTGGGGCGGTGATTACATTCCAAAACAAAGCTGTTCGGGTATAATTGTACTGTGCTGCTCTTATCAGTCTGGGGAAGGCAGGCCTCTGGTCTCCATCCTCATTTGTTTTTGAGATGAAATCCGAATAGCATTCAATTAATAGGCAAGACCCAGGCAGAGGGAAGCCAGCCAAAAGAGCTAAGAGGACATTAACTTGCTATTGCATTTTCCTTCTACTTAAGTTCTGCAGACCTTTATATCAGCAGATTTGAGGGAGAGCCCATTTGAGAAAATGTATTTGCTGCTAATGAAGGGTTAGAGACCCCTACTTAGAGGCTGTGCCCCAAAGCCCTCATTGGTCTTTATGCAAAGAAGAGATGGTTGGGTAGCAGTGAAATTTCCCTCTTCCATCAGCAGCTTTTGCTCTATCAAAAGATGGCCAGCCCCTCTTTTAAATATTTCTCTAAGACTTCTAGCATATATGTTTTTTCATGTATGGCTTCTAGTCATGGATCGAAAAGCTCCTCTATGGTTCTGTTTAGATAATAAGGCTGACTTTTGTTAAATTTCAGCAATAATCTCTAGATCTGGCCTGGAAGAAGAAACAACACTAATTTAATTGTTTTGTATTATGATTCAGAGAGCACAAAACGGCCCGTGGCCTCTTAAGCATGCTTGTTGAACTAGAGCAGAGAGGAGGGGTTAGGATGGATGTTACCAGGCTGTGGGTTGCACAGATTCTTCAGAAGTGGTATAGCCTTGGGGTGTCTGGCTGGCTCAGTTGGTAGAGCCTGCGACTCTTGATCTCAGGGTTGTGAGTTCACGCCCCACAATGGCTGTAGAGATAACTTAAAAATAAAATCTTTAAAAAAAACCCTAAAAACTGGCGCAGGCTTGGCCATTGCATCAGTTAGCTCTTTCTGTCTCATAAACCATGCCAAAATTTATTGGCTTAAACCAGTATATATTTGTCTTGAAATTCTGTGGGTTCAGTGTGCCATGTATGTGGCCTGGGCCGACTTGGCTGCTGTTTGTTGATGGCTTGGCTGGATATGTATGGTCTTGATGTGTAGGCAGAATAATGGCTTGCCAAAGACCTCCACATCCTCATAGAACCTGTGAATATGTTACTACTTTCTGCGGCAGCAGAAACTATGCAGGTCTGATTGAACTTACAGATTTTTTTTTAAAAGATTTTATTTATTTATTTGACAGAGATCACAAGTAGGCAGAGAGGCAGGCAGAGAGAGGAGGAAGCAGGCTCCCCCTTGAGCAGAGACCCCAATACGGGGCTCAATCCCAGGACACTGGGATCATGACCTGAGCCGTAGGCAGAGGCTTTAACCCACTGAGCCACCCAGGCGCCCCAAACTTACAGATTTTAAGTTGCAGGGAGGAATTATCTGTATGGACCCCATTCTAATCAGATGAGCCCTTAAAAGGGGAAGAGAGGGACGCCTGGGTGGCTCAGTGGGTTAAGCGGGTGCCTTTGGCTCAGGTCATGATTCTAGCGTCTTGGGATCGAGTCCCACATCAGGCTCCTTGCTCGGCAGGGAGCCTGCTTCTCCCTCTGTCTCGGCCTGCCACTCTGCCTGTGCTCGCTCGCTCTCTCTCCCTCTCTCTCTGACAAATAAATAAATTTTTTAAAAGGGGGGGGTGAAGAGAAAGGATAGTCAAAAGACCTGCAATGGTAGAAGATGAGAATGGCCCTCAGCTAACAGTCATCAAGGAAATGAGCACCTCAATCCTATAATTGCAGGGAACTAAATTCTGCCAGCAAACCAAATGAGCAGGGAAATAGATCATCCCCTAGAGCCTCCAGAAAGGAATACAGCCCTGGCAGCACCTTGATTTTAGCCCCATGAGGACCCAGATTGGATTTCTGACCTGCAGAACTGAAAGCTAGTAAATTTATATTAAGCCATTAAGTTTGTGGTAATTTCTAATGGTAGCCATAGAAAACTAATGTACAGATGGCTTCCTGGACATATCTGGTGGTTTTAGCCTCAGCTGGGATGATTTATCTCCTTCCTGTTTACCAGTAAGTTAACTCATACTTCTTCACGTTGAGTCTCAGGATTCCAAAGAGAAATGAGAGGTCAGGTGTCAGTGCACAAGCACATTTCAAGGCTCTGGTTATGTCACTTTTGTTGTTCCATCAGCTAAAGCTAGCCACATGGCCAAGCCTAGAGTCAGAGAGGGCAATCTCGAAAGACGTGAATAACTAATTAATGACGATTACTGTAACATTGTACCACAACTAAGTAGATTTTTGAGATCTGTGGTAGCCTGGTAGCTCACTCTAAACAAATTGCCTTTTTTTTTTTAAAGTGTCTTTACAGATACTTGAAAGTTTCAGCATACCAAGGGGTATAGATGTATAGATTTGGAACTTCAGAGAAACATCTTGGCTTAGATCATTATATGGATTATTCAGAGAGACATGAATTTAGGAATTACATCCAAATAGGAAACTAGATCCTGGTTTTCTAGATGTAATGGTTCAAAGAACCTACCTTTTCTCTTTCTCTGGGTGTTTTCTGGGATGTAGCCCTCTATTTCTGTATGCTGGAGGGTGAAAAGATGTGCAGAAGAGATCTGTGGGTGGTTGGGCCCCTCGGGACCACATGTCTTTCTGTGTAGGAGTAAGACCGGCAGAATTAACAGTACAAGCATTTACTAAATCCGCTGTCAGTGAACCCGTACCTGTGGCATCATTTATAATCCACAGCTCCTTTAACAGAAGCAGCTTGTAAGAAAAGTTCCTGAACACTAAGGCAAGGGATCTTTGTGTGCCCAGTCACTGTGGCATGTTGTGCTTTTTTATACCAGCAGTTGGGGGAAGCTAGAATTGAGTTCTTCTCAAGCATAGGACTTAACTTTTGTTTGACTTTATTGATGAGACTGGTAGACAAAACAAAACACTATGTTTTGGGCTGCGAATGTGAATGCATGGATTGGGCCTCAGGCACACAGAGGCAAGTTTCATATTCACCAGTGATTCTTTTAGGACTTCCTTGATGTTCTTTCAGAGCCATCTCAATGACTGGTAGGACGTAGACTCTGCTGCTGGTGAGCCCTCAATTTTGTATTGGGCAATTTTGTTCAAAATGGGACAGCCTATGTACAGGAAAGGTGTATACTTACCATTGGGAATTTTAGCTGGCTTCGATGAAGCTCAGCAGGGCACCCAGTATGCTTATTAAAGATCTCTTTGTCCTGCCTCAAAGCTTAGTCAATTCAGGAAAGGACCATGAGGCAGAAAGGGAGGTGCTGCCACAACTTGAAATGTACATGTGGGACCATGTTTGCTATGAGAAAGTGAAGAGAAGTGACTTGCTCAGCTGAGCCTGGGTTGGGGAAAATGCAGATTCCACTCCCAAGAGGAGGGGGAGCAGTCCTGTACCTTGGGAAGGAAGAACAGCACTAAGAATGGAAATGTACAGACTGTCTAAAGAGCTTATCTCTTACTGTCTGATAAGAGGCTATAGTGATGAGATCCAGCCAATATTCTTCTTTTCTTCTGCTTTTGCTCTTTGGGTCCCCTTCTCCTCCTATCTTTACATTTATCTCTCATGGGTCACAGAATTTGAACTTGTATTCCTTTAAGGTAAAATGAATACAGCAAACATAAGACGTAATTAAGAGCTTATAAAAGCCACAGACTGTTTCTTGATCTAAATATTTTCATTGATTCTGCTGAACTGAGGTGACTGGGGAAAAGTGGTAAAATGTTCTGTTGCTTATTAGGTAGACTAATTAAAACTGAAAATATCAATACAAAGCTGAAATAAATTTTTTTCAAACGCCCAGTTCCACCCTCATGTTCTAGGTGAAAAGTCTGCAGGAATAGCTTAGGAACACCTGCTCTGAAGAAGTTTCCGGCTCTTCTCATCTTTGTCTTAACTTGGAAGAATTTTAAGGTCTTACAGCTAGAAGCAGCCAGCAGCACGGGTTAGCTTGGGAATCTTTTTTTTTTTTTTTTTTTTTAATTTATTTATTTGTCAGAGAGAGAGGGAGAGAGTGAGAGCACGAGCACAGGCAGACAGAGTGGCAGGCAGAGGCAGAGGGAGAAGCAGGCTCCCTGCCGAGCAAGGAGCCCGATGCGGGACTCGATCCCAGGATGCTGGGATCATGACCTGAGCCCAAGGCAGCCGCTTAACCAACTGAGCCACCCAGGCGTCCCAAAAAAAGGTTTTTTTTTTTTTTTTTTTTTTTTAAGATTTCATTTATTCATTTGACAGACGGAGATCACAAGCAGGCAGAGAAGCAGGCAGAGAGAGAGGAGGAAGCAGGCTCCCCGCTGAGCAGAGAGCCTGATGCGGGGCTCGATCCCAGGACACTGGGATCAT